>CATKUP010000055.1:3000000-3159000 GCA_949786385.1 Onychomys leucogaster
TGGATTTACCTCCATTTCTGAAGGGAAACACACAGCACAAAACTCATCCATGAAACACACTCTGCTTTAGACTAAGAAGCACTCTCTTGCTTTCTAGAGTCTCTAATACAGCAGGAAACTGGAATGTACTGAGACCAAAAGAACGGTGTTTCCTACACATACGGACCATGTCTAGTTCAACTCTGCTTCTGAAACTAATACAAACCACAGGTCCTCTAACATCCAATGCTTTTCAATTAACAGCAAGAGTCGTGTGAGCTAGGTGAACAATGTAGCTTCACTTGAGCTGAAAATAGTCTGCGTTTACCTGAATCGAAGTCTTGCTTGTAGGAAGACCCAGAACCTGGGATTTAACTCCATTTATGAATCGAAACACACAGCACAGTTCTCATCCATGAAATGTACTCTTTTTTAGTGCAAGAAGCACGCTCTTCCTTTCTAGAGTCTCTAATACAGCAGGAAATGTGAGTGTTCTCAGAACAAAAGAACGGTGTTTCCTACACATATGGACAATTTGTAGTTTAACTCTGCTTCTGCAACTGATACAAACCACACGTCCTGTAACATCAATTGCTTTTCAGTTAAGACGGAGAATCATGTGAGATTCAGCAAGAGTCGTGTGAGCTAGGTGAACAATGTAGCTTCACTTGAGCTGAAAATTGTCTGCCTTTACCTGAAACGAAGTCTTGTTTGTAAGAAGACACAGAGCCTGGGATTTATCTCCATTTGTGAAGGGAAACACACATCACAGTTCTCATCCATGAAACACACTCTGCTTTAGAGCAAGAAGCACGCTCTTGCTTTAAAGAGTCTCTAATACAGCAGGAAATGTGAGAGTACTTACACCAAATGAACGGGTTTCCTACACATATGGACCATATCTAGTTCAACTCTATTTCTGATACTGATACAAACCACGGGTCCTCTAACATCCAATGCTTATCAATTAAGAGCGAGAAACCTGTGAGCTAGGTGAACAATGTAGCTTCATTTGAGCTGAAAATTGTCTGTGTTTACCTGAATCGAAGTCTTGTTTGTAAGAAGACCCAGAGCCTGGGATTTAACTCCATTCCTGAATCATAACACACAGCACAGTTCTCATCCATGAAATGTACTCTGTTTTAGAGCAAGAAGCATGCTCTTCTTTTTTCAGGTCTCTAATACAGCAGGAAACGTGAGTGTGCTCAGAACAAAAGAACGGTGTTTCCTACACATACGAACCATGTCTAGTTCAACTCTGCTTGTGCAACTGATACAAACCACAGGTCCTGTAACATCAAATGCTTTTCAGTTAAGTGCAAGAAACGTGTGAGCTTCATGAAAGATGTAGCTTCATTTGAGCTGAAAAGTGACTGTGTTTACCTTAATCGAAGTCTTGTTTGTAAGAAGACATTGAGCCTGGGATTTATCTCCACTTGTGAAGGGAAACACACATCACAGTTCTCATCCATGAAACACACTCTGCTTTAGAGCAAGAAGCACGCTCTTGCTTTCTGGAGTCTCTAATACAGCAGGAACGTGAGTGTACTTAGACGAAAAAACGGAGTTTCCTACACATATGGACCATATCTAGTTCAACTCTGCTTCTGAAACTGATACAATCCACAGGTCCTCTAACATCCAATGCTTTTCACTTAAGACCAAGAAACGTGTGAGCTTTGTGAACTATGTAGCTTCCTTTGAAGGGAAAAGTGACTGTGTTTACCTTAAAGGAATTCTTGCTTGAAGTAAGACACAGAGCCTGGAATTTAACTCCATTTCTGAAGGCAAACACACAGCACAGTTATCATCCATGAAATATACTCTGCCTTAGAGCAAGAAGCACGCTCTTCCTTTCTTGAGTATCTAATACAGCAGGAAACGTGAGTGTGCTCAGAACAAAAGAACGGTGTTTCCCTCAAATACGGACCATTTCTAGTTCAACTCTGCTCCTAAACTGATAGAATCCATAGGTCCTCTAAAATCCAATGCTTTTCAGTTAAGAGCGAGAGACATGTGAGCTTTGTGAACAATGTAGCTTCATTTGAGCTGAAAAGTGTCTGTATTTACCTGAAACGAAGTCTTGCTTCTAGGAAGACACAGAGCATGGGATTTACCTCCATTTCTGAAGGGAAACACACAGCACAGTTCTCATCCATGAAACACACTCTGCTTTATAGCAAGAAGCACGATCTTCCTCTCTATAGTCTCTAAAACAGCAGGAAACCTGAGTGTGCTCAGAACAAAAGAACAGTTTTATCTACAAATACAGATCATATCTAGTTCAACTCTGCTCCTAAACTGATAGAAACCACGGGTCCACTAACATCAAATGATTTTTAGTTAAGACCGAGAAACGTGTGAGCTTCGTGAACAATGTAGCTTCCTTTGAACTGAAGAGTGACTGTGGTTACCTGAAAGGAATATTTGATGGTAGGAAGACACAGAGCCTGGAATTTATCTCCATTTATGAAGGCAAACACAGAGCACAGTTCTCATCCATGAAACACACTCTGCTTTAGAGCAAGAAGCACACTCTTGCTTTCTTGAATCTCTAACACAACAGACAACTTGAGTGTGCTCCGAACAAAAGAACGGTGTTTCCTACACATACGCACCATATCTAGTTCATCTGTGCTTCTGAAACCGATACAAACCACAGGTCCTCTGACATCCAATGCTTTTCACTTAAGACCAAGAAACGTGTGAGCTTTGTGAACGATGTAGCTTCCTTTGAACTGTAAAGTGACTGTGTTTACCTGAAAGGAATTCTTGCTTGTAGGAAGACACAGAGCCTGGGATTTAACTCCATTTCTGAAGCGAACACACAGCATAGTTATCATCCATGAAACACACTCTGCTTTAGTGCAAGAAGCATGCTCTTGCTTCTAGAGTCTCTAATACAGCAGGAATGTGAGTGTACTTAGACGAAAAAAACGGGGTTTCCTACACATATGGACCATATCTGGTTAAACTCTGCTTCTGAAACTGATACAAACCACAGGTCCTCAAACATCCAAAGCTGTTCACTTAAGACCAAGAAACATGTGAGCTTCGTGAATGATGTAGTTTCCTTTGAGCTGAAAAGTGACTGTTTTTACCTAAAATGGAAGCTTGCTTGTAGGAAAACACAGAGTCTGGATTTAAATCCATTTCGGCTGCGAAACACACAACACAGTACTCATGAATGATATATACTCTGCTTTAGAGCAAGAAGCACGGTCTTCCTTTCTAGAGTGTCTAATACACCAGGAAACGGGAGTGTACTGAGACCAAATGAACGTGGTTTCCTACACATAGGGACAGTATCTAGTTCAACTCTGCTTCTGAAACTGATACAAACGACGGGTCCTCTAAAAACCAATGCTTTTCAGTTAAGAGCGAGAAACGTGAGAGCTTCGTAAACGATGTAGCTTCCTTTGAACTAAAAAGTGACTGTGTTTTCCTGAAACGAATTCTTGCTTGTACGAATACACAGAGCATGGGATTTAACTCCATTTCTGAAGGAAAACACACAGTACAGTTCTCATCCATGAAACACACTCTGCTTTATATTAAGAAGCACCCTATTCCTTCCTAAAGTCTCTAATACAGCAGGAAACTTGAGTGTGCTCAGAACAAAAGAACGGTGTTTCCTACACATATGGACCATTTCTAGTTCAACTCTCCCTCTGAAACTGATGCAAACCACATGTCCTCTAAAATCCAATGCTTTTCAGTTAAGAGCAAGAAACGTGTGAGCTTCGTGAACAATGAAGCTTCATTCGAGCTAAAAAGTGACTGTGTTTACCTGAAACGAAGTCTTGTTTGTAGGAAAACACAGAGCCTGGGATTTAAATCCATTTCTGAAGGGGAACACACAGCACAGTTATCATCCATGAAACACTCTCTGCTTTACTGCAAGAAGCACGCTCTTGCCTTCTAGAGACTATAATACAGCAGGAACGTGTGTGTACTTAGACGAAAAGAATGGGGTTTCCTGCACATATGGACCATATCTAGTTCAACTCTGCTTCTGAAACTAATACAAACCACAGGTCCTCTAACATCCAATGCTTTTCATTTAAGACCAAGAACCGTGTGAGGTTGGTGAATGATGTAGCTTCCTCTGAGCTGCAAAAGTGACTGTGTTTACCTGAAATGAAAGCTTGCTTGTAGGAATACACTGAGCCTGGGATTTAACTCCATTTCTGAAGGGAAACACACAGCACAGTTGTCATCCATGACACACACTCTGCGTTAAGGAAGATGCACGCTCTTGCTTTCTAGAGTCTCTAATACAGCAGGACACGTGAGTGTACTGAGACCAAACGAACGGGGTTTCCTACACATATGGACAATTTCTACTTGAACTCTGCTTCTGAAACTCATACAAACCACAGGTCATCTAACATCCAATGCTTTCCTATTAAGAGCAAGAAACGTGTGAGCTTCGTGAACAATGAAGCTTCATTCAAGCAGAAAAGGCTCTGCGTTTACCTGAAACGAAGTCTTGCTTGTAAGAAGACACAGAGCCTGGGATTTAACTCCATTTTGGAAGCGAAACACACAGCACAGTTCTCATCCATGATATATACTCTGCTTTAGAGTAAGAAGCTCACTCTTCCTTTCTAGAGTCTCTAATACAGCAGGAAACTTGAGTGTGCTCAGAACAAAAGAACGGTGTTTCCTACAAATATGGACCATTTCTAGTTCAACTCTGCTCCTAAACTTATAGAAACCACAGGTCCTCTAAGAACCAATGCTTTTCAGGTAAGTGCAAGGAACGTTTGAGCTTCGTGAATGATGTAGCTTCCTTTGAGCTGAAAAGTGACTGTTTTTACCTGAAAGGAAATCTTGCTTGTAGGAAGACAAAGAGCCTGGGATTTAACTCCATTTCTGAAGGGAAACACACAGCACAGTTCTCAATCATGAAACACACTCTGCTTTAGTGCATGAAGCACGCTCTTGCTTTCTAGAGTCTCTAATACAGCAGGAACTTTTGTGTCCTTAGATGAAAAGAATGGGGTTTCCTACAAATATGGAAGATATCTAGTACAACTGTGCTTCTGAAACTGATACAAACCACAGGTCCTCTAACATCCAATGATTTTCACTTAACACCAAGAAACATGTGATCTTCGTGAACGATGTAGGTTCCTCTCAGCTGAAAAGTGACTGTGTATACCTGAAATGAAAGCGTGCTTGTAGGAAAACACAGATCCTAGGATTTAACTCCATTTCTGAAAGCAAACACACAGCATTGTTCTCATCCATGAAACACACTCTGCTTTAGAGCAAAAAGCACGCTCTTCCTTCCAAGAGTCTCTAATACAGAAGGAAACATGAGTGTGCTCAGAACAAAAGAACGGTGTTTCCTACATATATGGACCATTTCTAGATCAACTCTCCTTCTGAAACTGATGCAAACCACAGATCTTCTAAAATCCAATGCTTTTCAGTTAAGACCTAGAAACGTGTGAGCTTCGTGAACGATGTAGCTTCCTTTATGCTGAAAAGTGACTGTGTTTACCTGAAAGGAATTCTTGCTTGTAGGAAGACAGAGAGCCTGGGATTTAACTCCTTTTCTGAAGGGAAACACACAGCACAGTCCTCATCCATGAAACACACTCTGCTTTAGAGCAAGATGCACGCTCTTGCTTTCTACAGTCTATAATACAGCAGGAAACATGAGCGTACTGAGACGAATCAAACGGAGTTTCATACACATATGGACCTTTTTTAGTTCAACTCTGCTCCTAACCTCATAGAAACCACAGGTCCTATAACATCCAATGCTTTCCGGTTAAGAGCGAAAATCGTGTGAGCTTCGTCAACAATGAAGCTTCATTCAAGCTGAAAAGTGACTGTGTTTACCTGAAACGACGTCTTGCTTGTAGGAAGACACAGAGCCTGGGATTTAAATTCAATTCTGATGGGAAACACACAGCACAGTTATCATCCATGAAACACACTCTGCTTAAGTGCAAGAAGCACGCTCTTGCTTTCTAGAGTCTATAAAACAGCAGGAACGTGTGTGTACTTAGGCGAAATGAACGGGGTTTCCAACACATATGGACCATATCTAGTTCAACTCTGCTTCTGAAACTGATACAAACCACAGGTCCTCTAACATCCAATGCTTTTCACTTAAGAACAAGAAACGTGTGAGTTTCGTGAACGATGTAGCTTCCTCTGAGCTGAGAAGTGACTGTGTTTACCAGAAAGGAAGTTTTGCTGGTAGGAAGACACAGAGCCTGCGATTTAACTCCATTTCTGAAGGCAAACACACAGCACAGTTATCATCCATGACACACACTCTGCTTTAGAACAATAAGCACGCGCTTGCTTTGTAGAGTCTCTAATATAGCAGGAAATGGGAGTGTACTGAGAACAAATGAACGGGGTTTCCTACACATAGGTACATTATCTAGTCAACTCTGCTTCTGAAACTGATACAAACCACAGGTCATCTAACATCCAATGCTTTCCTGTTAAGAGCAAGAAACGTGTGAGCTTCGTGAACAATGAAGATTCATTCAAGCTGAAAATGGTCTGTGTTTACCTGAAACGAAGTCTTGCTTGTAAGAAAACACAGAGCATGATATTTAACTCCATTTTGGAAGCAAAACACACAGCACAGTTCTCATCCATGAAACACACTCTGCTTTAGAGCAAGAAGCACGCTCTTCCTTTCTAGAGTCTCTAATACAGTAGGAAACCTGAGTGTGCTCAGAATAAAAGAACGGTGTTTCCTACAAATATGGACCATTTCTAGTTCAATTCTACTCCTAAACATATAGAAACCACAGGTCCTCTAACAACCAATGCTTTTCAGTTAATAGCGAGAAACGTATGAGCTCAGTGAACGATGTAGCTTTGTTTGAACTAAAAAGTGACTGCGTTTACCTGAAACGAATTCTTGCTTCTACAAAGACACAGAGCAAGGGATTTCACTCCATTACTGAAGGAAAACACACAGTAAAGTTCTCATTCATGAAACACACTCTGGTTTAAAGCAAGAAGCACGCTCTTGCTCTCTTGAATCTCTAATAGAGCAGGAAACTTGAGTGTGCTCAGACCAAAAGAACTGGGTTTCCTACACATATGCGCCATATGTAGTTCAATCCTGCTTCTGAAACTGATACAAACCACAGTTCCTCTAACATCAAATGCTTTTCTGTTAAGACCTAGAAACGTGTGAGCTTCATGAACGATGTAGCTTCCTTTATGCTGAAAAGCGACTGTGATTACCTGTAAGGAATTCTTGCTTATAGGAAGACAGAGAGCCTGGGATTTAACTCCTTTTCTGAAGGGAAACACACAGCACAGTCCTCATCCTTGAAACACACTCTGCTTTAGAGCAAGAAGCACGCTCTTCCTTTCTAGAGTCTCTAATACAGTAGGAAACCTGAGTGTGCTCAGAATAAAAGAACGGTGTTTCCTACAAATATGGACCATTTCTAGTTCAATTCTACTCCTAAACATATAGAAACCACAGGTCCTCTAACAACCAATGCTTTTCAGTTAATAGCGAGAAACGTATGAGCTCAGTGAACGATGTAGCTTTGTTTGAACTAAAAAGTGACTGTGTTTACCTGAAACGAATTCTTGCTTCTACAAAGACACAGAGCAAGGGATTTCACTCCATTACTGAAGGAAAACACACAGTAAAGTTCTCATTCATGAAACACACTCTGGTTTATAGCAAGAAGCACGCTCTTGCTCTCTTGAATCTCTAATACAGCAGGAAACTTGAGTGTGCTCAGACCAAAAGAACTGGGTTTCCTACACATATGCGCCATATGTAGTTCAATCCTGCTTCTGAAACTGATACAAACCACAGTTCCTCTAACATCAAATGCTTTTCTGTTAAGACCTAGAAACGTGTGAGCTTCATGAATGATGTAGCTTCCTTTATGCTGAAAAGTGGCTGTGATTACCTGTAAGGAATTCTTGCTTATAGGAAGACAGAGAGCCTGGGATTTAACTCCTTTTCTGAAGGGAAACACACAGCACAGTCCTCATCCTTGAAACACACTCTGCTTTAGAGCAAGATGCATGCTCTTGCTTTCTAGAGGCTCTAATACAGCAGGAAACATGAGTATTTTAGGACCAAAGAACGGAGTTTCCTACACATATGGACCATTTCTAGTTCATCTCTGCTCCTAACCTCATAGAAACCACAGGTCCTCTAACATACAATGCTTTCCAGTTAAGAGCAAAAAACGTGTGAGCTTCGTGAACAATGAAGCTTCATTCGAGCTGAAAAGTGACTGTGTTTACCTGAAACGAATTCTTGCTTGTAGGAAGACACAGAGGCTGGGATTTAAATCCATTTCTGATGGGAAACACACAGCACAGTTATCATCCATGAAACACACTCTGCTTTAGTGCAAGAAGCACGCTCTTGCTTTCTAGAGTCTATAAAACAGCAGTAACGTGTGTACTTAGGCGAAATGTACGGGGTTTCCTACACATATGGACAATATCTAGTTCAACTCTGCTTCTGAAACTGATACAAACCACAGGTCCATTAACATCCAATGCTTTTCACTTAAGAACAAGAAACGTGTGAGCTTCGTGAACGATGTAGCTTCCTCTGAGCTGAGAAGTGACTGTGTTTACCTGAAAGGAAGTCTTGCTGGTAGGAAGGCACAGAGCCTGCGATTTAACTCCATTTCTGAAGGCAAACACACGGCACAGTTATCATCCATGACACACACTCTGCTTTAGAGCAATAAGCACGCTCTTGCTTTGTAGAGTCTCTAATATAGCAGGAAACGGGAGTGTACTGAGAACAAATGAATGGGGTTTCCTACACATAGGTACATTATCTAGTCAACTCTGCTTCTGAAACTGATACAAACCACAGGTCATCTAACATCCAATGCTTTCCTGTTAAGAGCAAGAAACGTGTGAGCTTCGTGAACAATGAAGATTCATTCAAGCTGAAAATGGTCGGTGTTTACCTGAAACGAAGTCTTGCTTGTAAGAAAACACAGAGCATGGGATTTAACTCCATTTCTGAAGCGAAACACACAGCACAGTTCTCATCCATGAAACACACTCTGCTTTAGAGCAAGAAGCACGCTCTTGCTTTCTTGAATCTCTAATACAGCAGGAAACTTGAGTGTGCTCAGACCAAAAGTACGGTGTTTGCTACACATACGCACTTTATATAGTTCAATTCTGCTTTTGAAACTGATACAAACCACAGGTTCTATAACATCCGATGCTTTTCAGTTAAGAGCAAGAAACGTGTGAGCTTCGTGAACGATGTAGCTTCCTTTGAGCTGAAAAGTGAATCCGTTTACCTGAAACGAAGGCTTCCTTGAAAGAAGACACAGAGCCTGGGATTTCACTACGTTACTGAAAGAAAACACACAGTACAGTTCTCATCCATGAAACACACTCTGGTTTATAGCAAGAAGCATGCTCTTGCTTTCTTGAATCTATAATACAGCAGGAAACTTGAGCGTGATCAGACCAAAAGAACGGGGTTTCCTACACATACGCACCATATCTAGTGCAATTCTGCCTCTGAAACTGAAACAAACCACAGGTCCTCTAAAATCAAATGCTTTTCAGTTAAGAACGAGAAACGTGTGAGCTTCGTGAACGATGTAGCTTCCTTTAAGCTGAAAAGTGACTGTGTTTACATGAAAGGAATTCTTGCTTATAGGAAGACACAGAGCCTGGGATTTAACTCCATTTCTGAAGGGAAACACACAGCACAGTCCTCAACCATGAAACACACTCTGCTTTAGAGCAAGATGCACGCTCTTGCTTTCTAGAGTCTCTAATACAGCAGGAAACATGAGTGTGTTCAGACCAAAGAACATAGTCTCTTACACATATGGACCATTTCTAGTTCAACTCTGCTTCTGAACCTGATACATCCACAGGTCCTCTACCATCCAATGCTTTTCTGTTAAGAGCAAGAAACCTGAGAGCATCGTGATCGATGTAGCTTCATTTGAGCTGAAAAGTGACTGTGTTTACCTGAAATGAAGTCTTGCTTGTAGGAAGACAAAGAGCCTGGGATTTAACTCCATATCTGAAGAGAAACACACAGCACAGTTATCATCCATGAAACACACTCTGCTTTAGAGAAAGATGCACGCTCTTGCTTTCTAGAGTCTCTAATACAACAGGAAACATGAGTGTACTGAGACCATAGGACCGGGGTTTCATACACATATGGACCATTTTTAGTTCAACTCTGCACCTAAGCTCATAGAAACCTCAGGTCCTCTAACATACGATGCTTTCCTGTTAAGAGCAAAAAACGTGTGAGCTTCGTGAACAATGAAAGTTCATTCGACCTGAAAAGTGACTGTGTTTACCTGAAACGAAGTCTTGCTTGTAGGAAGACACAGAGGCTGGGATTTACATACATTTCTGATGGGAAACACACAGCACAGTTATCATCCATGAAACACACTCTGCTTTAGTGCAAGAAGCACACTCTTGCTTTCTATAGTCTCTAATACAGCAGGAACGTGTGTGTACTTAGACGAAAAGAACGGGGTTTCCTAAACATATGGACCATATCTAGATCAACTCTGCTTCTGAAACTGATACAAACCACAGGTCCTCTAACATCCAATGCTTTTCAGTTAAGTGCGAGAAACGCGTGAGCTGGGTGAACAATTTAGCTCATTGGAGCTGAAAAGGGTCTGTGTTTACCTGAAACGAAGTCTTGCTTGTAAGAAGACACATAGCCTGGGATTTAACTCCATTTCGTATGTGAAACACAGAGCTCAGTTCTCATCCATGAAATATAATCTGCTTTAGAGCAAGAAGCACGCTTTTCCTTTCTAGAGTCTCTAATACAGCCCTAAACATGTGTGTGCTCAGAACAAAAGAACAGTGTTTCCTACAAATATGGACCATTTCTAGTTCAACTCTGCTCCTAAACTGATAGAAACCACAGATCCTCTAACATCCAATGCTTTTCTGTTAAGAGTGAGAAACGTGTGAGCTTCATGAAGGATGTAGCTTCATTTGAGCTGAAAAGTTACTGTGTTTTCCTGAAACGAAATCTTGCTTGTAGGAAGTAAAGAGCCTGGGATTTACCTCCATTTCTAAAGGGAAACACACAGCACAGTTATCATCCATGAAACACACTCTGCTTTATAGCAAGAAGCATGCTCTTGCTTTCTTGAATCTCTAATACAGCAGGAAACTTGAGTGTGCTCAGACCAAAAGAACGGGTTTTCCTACACATACGCACTATATCTTGTGCAATTCTGACTCTGAAACTGAAACAAACCACAGGTCCTCTAACATCAAATGCTTTTCTTTTAAGAGCGAAATATGTGTGAGCTTCGTGAACGATGTAGCTTCATTTGAGCTGAAAAATTACTGTGTTTACCTGAAACGAATTCTTGCTTGTAGGAAGACAAAGAGCCTGGGATTTTCCTCCATTTCTAAAGGGAAACACACAGCACAGTTATCATCCATGAAACACACTCTGCTTTATAGCAAGAAGCACGCTCTTGCTTTCTTGAATCTCTAATACAGCAGGAAACTTGAGTGTGCTCAGACCAAAAGTACGGTGTTTGCTACACATACACACTTTATATAGTTCAATTCTGCTTTTGAAACTGATACAAACCACAGGTCCTATAACATCCGATGCTTTTCAGTTAAGAGCAAGAAACGTGTGAGCTTCGTGAACGATGTAGCTTCCTTTGAGCTGAAAAGTGACTGTGTTTACCTGAAACGAAGTCTTGCTTGTAGGAAGACCAAGAACCTGGGATTTAACTCCATATCTGAAGGGAAACACCCAGCACAGTTATCATCCATGAAACAGACTCTGCTTTAGAGCAAGATGCACGCTCTTGCTTTCTAGGGTCTCTAATACAGCAGGAAACATGATCGTACTGAAACCAAACGAACTGGGTTTCCTACACATATGGACCATTTCTAGTTCAACTCTGCTCCTAACCTCATAGAAACCATAGGTCCTCTAAGATCCAATGCTTTCCGGTTAAGAGCGAAAAACGTGTGAGCTTCAAGAACAATGAACCTTCATTCAAGCTGAAAAGTGACTATGTTTACCTGAAAGGAAATCTTGCTTGTAGGAAGACACAGAGCATGGGATTTACCTCCATTTCTGAAGGGAATCACACATCTCAGTTATCATCCATGAAACACACTCTGCTTTAGTGCAAGAAGCACGCTCTTGCTTTCTAGAGTCTCTAATACAGCAGGAACATGTGTGTAATTAGACGAAAAGAACGGGGTTTCCCACACATATGGACCATATCTAGTTCAACTCTGCTACTAAACTTATAGAAACCACAGGTCCTCTAACAACCAATGCTTTTCAGTTAAGTGCGAGGAACGTTTGAGCTTCGAGAATGATGTAGCTTCCTTTGAGCTGAAAAGTGACTGTTTTTACCTGAAAGGAATTCTTGCTTGTAGGAAGACTCAGAACATGGGATTTAACTCCATTTCTGAAGGGAAACACACAGCACAGTTGTCATCCATGAAACACACTCTGCTTTAGAGCAAAAAGGAATCTCTTGCTTTCTAGATTCTCCAATACAGCAGGAAACGTGAGTGTGTTCAGACCAAAGAACGGAGTTTCCTACACATATGGACCATTTCTAGTTCAACTCTGCCTCTGAAACTGATACAAACCACAGGTCCTCTAACATCCAATGCTTTTCTGTTAAGAGCAAGAAACCTGAGAGCTTTGTGAAAGATGTAGCTTCATTTGAGCTGAAAACTGACTGTGTTTACCTGAAACGAAGTCTTGCTTGTAGGAAGACAAAGAGCCTGGGATTTAACTCCATATCTGAAGGGAAACACACAGTAGAGTTCTCATCCATGAAACACACTCTGCTTTAGAGCAAGAAGCACGCTCTTGCATTCTACAGTCTCTAATATTGCAGGAAATGGGAATGTACTGAGACCAAATGAACGGGGTTTCATACACATATGGACCATATCTAGTTCAACTCTACTTCTGAAACTGATACAAACCACAGGTCATCTAAAATCCAATGCTTTTCAGTTAACTGCTAGAAACGCCTGAGCTAGGTGAACAATGTAGCTTCATTGGAGCTGAAAAGGGTCTGCGTTTACCTGAAACGAAGTCTTGCTTGTAAGAAGACATAGCCTGGGATTTAACTCCATTTCATATGCGAAACACAGAGCTCAGTTCTAATCCATGAAATATACTCTGCTTTAGAGCAAGAAGCACGCCCTTCCTTTCTAGATTCTGTAATACAGCAGGAAACGTGAATGTTCTCAGAACAAAAGAACACTGTATCCTACAAATATGGACCATTTCTAGTTCAACTCTGCTCCTAAACTCATAGAAACCACAAGTACTCTAACATCCTATGCTTTCCTGTTAAGAGCGAGAAATGTGTGAGCTTCGTGAACAATGAAGCTTCATTTGAGCTGAAAAGTGTATGTGTTTCCCTGAAATGAAGTCTTGCTTGTAGGAAGACAAAGAGATTGCGATTTAACTCCATTTCTGAAAGCAAACACACAGCACAGTTATCATCCATGAAACACACTCTGCTTTAGAGCAAGAAGCAAGCTCTTGCTTTCTAGAGTCTCTAATACAGAAGGAAACGTGAGTGTGCTCAGAACAAAAGATCGCTGTTTCCCACACTTATGGACCATTTCTAGTTCAACTCTGCCACTGAAACTGATGCAAACCACACGTCCTCTAACATCCAATGTTTTTCAGTTAAGAGCAAGAAACGTGTGAGCTTCGTGAACGATGTGTCTTCATTTGAGCTGAAAAGT
The DNA here is from genome assembly GCA_949786385.1 of Onychomys leucogaster. Taxonomy (NCBI): domain Eukaryota; kingdom Metazoa; phylum Chordata; class Mammalia; order Rodentia; family Cricetidae; genus Onychomys; species Onychomys leucogaster. The sequence continues at coordinate 3,013,735 of CATKUP010000055.1, forward strand.
GACTGTTTTTGCCTGAAAGGAAATCTTGCTTGTACGAAGACACAGAACCTGGGATTTAACTCCATTACTGAAGGAAAGCACACAGCACAGTTCTCATCCATGAAACACACTCTGCTTTAGAGCAAGAAGCACGCTCTTGCTTTCTAGATTCTCTAATAGAGCAGGAAACGGTAGTGTACTGGGACCAAACGACCGGGGTTTCATACACATACGGACAATTTCTAGTTCAAATCTGCTTCTGAAACTGATACAAACCACAGGTCCTCTAACATACAATGCTTTTCTGTTAAGAGCGAGGAACGTGTGAGCTTCTTGAACGCTGTAGCTTCCTTTGAGCTGAAAAGTGACTGTGTTTACCTGAAATGAAGTCTTGCTTGTAAGATGCCACAGAGCCTGGGATTTACCTCCATTTCTGAAGTGAAACACACAGGAAAGTTGTCATGCATGAAACATACTCTGCTTTAGAGCAAGAAGCACGCTCTTCCTTCCTAGAGTCTCTAATACAGCAGGAAATGTGAGTGTGCTCAGAACAAAGAACTGTTTTTCCTACACATATGGACCATTTCTACTTCAACTCTGCTCCTAACCTCATAGAAACCACAGGTCCTCAAACATCCAATGCTTTTCTGTTAAGAGCGAGAAACGTGTGAGCTTCGTGAACGAAGTAGCTTCGCTTGATCTGAAAAGTGACTGTGCTTACCTGAAACGAAGTCTTGCTTGTAGGAAGACAAATAGCCTGGCATTTACCTCTATTTCTGAAGGGAAACACACAGCACAGTTATCATCCATGAAACACACTCTGCTTTAGAGCAAGAAGCACCCTCTTGCTTTCTAGAGTCTCTAATACAGCATTCTACGAGAGAGTGCTCAGAAGAAAAGAACTGTGTTTCCTACACATATGGACCATTTCTAGTTCAACTCTACCTCTGAATCTGATGCAAACCACTGGTCCTGTAACATCCAATGCTTTTCAGTTAAGAGCAAGAAACGTGTGAGCTTCGTGAACGATGTAGCTTCCTTTGAGCTGAAAAGTGACTGTGTTTACCTGAAATGAAGTCTTGCTTGTAAGAAGACACAGAGCCTGGTATTTAACTCCATTTCTGAAGCGAAACACACAGCAAAGTTGTAATGCATGAAACACACCCTGCTTTAGTGCAAGAAGCACGGTCTTGCTTTCTAGAGTCTCTAATACAGCAGGAACATGTTTGTACTTAGACGAAAACAACGGGGTTTCCTACACATATGGACCATATCTAGTTCAACTCTGCTTCTGAAAATGATACAAACCACAGGTCCTCTAACATCCAATGCTTTTCACTTAAGCCCAAGAAACTTGTGAGCTTCGTGAACGATGTAGCTTCCTCTGAGCTGCAAAAGTGACCGTGTTTACCTGAAATGAAAGTTTGCTTGTAGGAAAACACAGAGCCTGGGATTTAACTCCATTTCTGAAGAGAAACACACAGCACAGTTATCATCCATGACACACACTCTGCTTTAGAGCAAGAAGCACGCTCTTGCTTTCTAGAGTCTCTAATACAGCAGGAATGTGACTATACTTAGACGAAAAGAAAGGGGTTTCCTACACATATGGAAGATATCTAGTACAACTGTGCTTCTGAAACTGATACAAACCACAGGTCCTCTAACATCCAATGCTTTCCTGTTAAGAACAAGAAACGTGTGAGTTTCGTGAACAATGTGGCTGCATTTGAGCTGAAAAGTGAATGTTTTTACCTGAAAGGAAATCTTGCTTGTAAGAAGACACAGAGCCTGGGATTTAACTCCATTTCTGAAGGGAAACACACAGCACAGTTCTCATCCATGAAACACACTCTGCTTTAGAGCAAGAAGCACGCTCTTGCTTTCAGGAGCCTCTAATACAGCAGGAAACGTGAGTGTACTTACACCAAATGAACAGGGTTTCTTAAACATAAGGATCATATCTAGTTGAACTCTGCTTCAGAAACTGATATAAACTACGGGTCCTCTAACAACCAATGCATTTCATTTAAGAGCGAGAAACGTGTGAGCTTTGTGAATGATGTAGCTTCCTTAGAAATAAAAAGTGACTGCGTTTTCCTGAAAGAAATTCTTGCTTGTACGAAGACACAGTGCTTGGGATTTAACTCCATTTCTGAATGAACACACACAGTACAGTTCTCATCCATGATACATACTCTGCTTTAGAGCAAGAAGCATGCTCTTCCTTTCTAGAGTCTCTAATACAGCTGGAAACATGAGTGTGCTCAGAATAAAAGAACGGTGTTTCCTACAAATATGGAGAATTTCTAATTCAACTCTGCTCCTAAACTGATAGAAACCACAGATCCTCTAACATCCAATGCTTTTCTGTTAAGAGCGAGAAACGTGTGAGCTTCATGAACGATGTAGCTTCATTTGTTCTGACAAGTAACTGTGCTTACCTGAAACGAATTCTTGCTTGTAGGAAGACAAAGAGCCTGGGATTTACCTCCATTTCTGAAGGGATACACACAGCACAGTCCTCATCCATGAAACACACTCCGCTTTAGAGCAAGATGCACGCTCTTGCTTTCTAGAGTCTCTAATACAGCAGGAAACATGAGTGTACTGAGACCAAACGAACAGGGTTTCATACACATATGGACCTTTTCTTGTTTTACTCTGCTCCTAACCTGATAGAAACCAGAGGTCCTCTAACATCCAATGCTTTCCTTTTAAGAGCGAAAAACGTGTGAGCTTCGTGAACAATGAAGCTTAATTCGAGCTGAAAAGTGACTGTTTTTACCTGAAAGGAAATCTTGCTTGCAGGAAGACACAGAGCCTGGGATTTAACTCCATTACTGAAGGGAAACACACAGCACAGTTATCGTCCATTAAACACACTCTGCTTTAGTGCAAGAAGCACGCTCTTGCTTTCTAGAGTCTCTATAACAGCAGGAAACGGGAGTGTACTGAGACCAAAAGAACGGGGTTTCCTACACATATGGACCATATGTAGTTCAACTCTGCTTCTGAAACTGATTCGAACCACAGGTCCTCTAACATCAAATGCTTTTCAGTAAAGAACGAGAAACGTGTGAGCTTTGTGAATGATGTAGCTTCCTTTGAGCTGAAAAGTGACTGTTTTTACCTGAAATGAAAGCTTGCTTGTAGGAAAACACAGAGGCTGGGATTTAACTCCATTTCTGAAAGCAAACACAGAGCACAGTTCTCATCCATGAAACTCACTCTGCTTTAGAGCAAGAAGCACGCTCTTGCTTTCTAGCGTCTCTAATACAGCAGGAAACGGGAGTGCACCAAGACCAAATGAACAGGGTTTCCTACATATAGGGACCATATCTAGTTCAACTCTGCTTCTGTAACTGATACAAACGATGGGCCTGTAATAATCAATGCTTTTCAGTTAAGAACGAGAATCGTGTGAGCTTCGTGAACAATGTAGCTTCGTTTGAACTAAAAAGTGACTGCGTTTACCGGAAACGAATTCTTGCTTGTAGGAAGCCACAGAGCATGGGATTTAACTCCATTTATGAAGGGAAACACACAGCACAGTTCTCATCCATGAAACACACTCTGCGTTAAGCAAGATGCATGCTCTTGCTTTATAGAGTCTCAAATGCATCAGGAAACGTGAGTGTACTGAGACCAAACGAACGGGGTTTCATACACATAAGGACAATTTCTAGGTCAACTCTGCTTCTGAAACTGACACAAACCACAGGTCATCTAATGTCCAATGCTTTCCTGATAAGAGCAAGAAACGTGTGAGCTTCGTGAACAATGAAGCTTCATTGGAGCTGAAAAGAGTCTGCGATTACCTGATACAAAGTCTTGCTTGTAAGAAGACACAGAGCCTGGGATTTAACTCCATTTTGGAAGTCAAACACACAGCACAGTTATCATCCATGAAAAACACTCTGCTTTAGTGCAAGAAGCACGCTCTTGCTTTCTAGAGTCTCTAATACAGCAGGAATGTGAGTGTACTTAGACGAAATGAACGGGGTTTCCTACACATATGGACCATATCTGGTTCAACTCTGCTTCTGAAACTGATACAAACCACAGGTCCTCTAACATCCAATGTTTTTCAGTTTAGAGCAAGTAACGTGTGAGCTTCGTGAAAGATGTGGCTGCATTTGAGCTGAAAAGTGACTGTTTTTACCTGAAAGGAAATGTTGCTTGTAAGAAGACACAGAGCCTGGTATTTAACTCCATTTCTGAAGCGAAACACACAGCACAGTTATCATCCATGACACACACTCTGCTTTAGAGCAAGAAGCACGCTCTTGCTTTCTAGAGTCTCTAATACAGCAGGAATGTGACTGTACTTAGACGAAAAGAACGGCGTTTCCTACACATATGGACCATTTCTAGTTCAACTCTGCCTCTGAAACTGATGCAAACCACATGTCCTCTAACATCCAATGCTCTTCACTTAAGAGAAAGAAACGTGTGAGCTTCGTGAACGATGTGGCTGCATTTGAGCTGAAAAGTGACTGTTTTTACCTGAAAGGAAATCTTGCTTGTACGAAGACACAGAGCCTGGGATTTAACTCCATTTCTGAAGGGAAACACACAGCACAGTTCTTATCCATGAAACACACTCTGCTTTAGAGCAAGAAGCACGCTCTTCGTTTCTAGAGTCTCTAATACAGCATTCTACGAGAGAGTGCACAAAAGAAAAGAACTGTGTTTCCTACACATATGGACCATTTCCAGTTCAACTCTGCCTCTGAAACTGATGCAAACCACAGGACCTCTAACATTCAATGCTTTTCAGTTAAGAGCGAGAAATGTGTGAGCTTCGTGAATGATGAAGGTTCTTTCGAGCCGAAAAGTAAATGTGTTTACCTGACATGAAGTCTTGCTTGTAAGAAGACACAGAGCCTGGGATTTAACTCCATTTCTCAAGAGAAACACACAGCACAGTTATCATCCATGACACACACTCTGCTTTAGAGCACAAAGCACGCTCTTGCTTTCTAGAGTCTCTAATACAGCAGGAATGTTACTGTACTTAGACGAAAAGAACGGGGTTTCCTACACATATGGAAGATATCTAGTACAACTGTGCTTCTGAAACTGATACAAACCACAGGTCCTCTAACATCCAATGATTTTCACTTAAGACCAAGAAACCTGTGAGCTTCGTGAACGATTTCGGTTCCTTTGAGCTGAAAAGTGACTGTGTTTACCTGAAATGAAAGCTTGCTTGTAGGAAAACACAGAGCCTGGGATTTAACTCCATTTCTGAAGGGAAACAAACAGCACAGTTCTCATCCATGAAACACACTCTGCCTTAGAACAAGAAGCACGCTATTGCTTTCTAGAATCTGTAATACAGCAAGAAACGGTAGTGTACTGAGACCAAATGAACTGGGTTTCCTACACATAGGGACCATTTCCAGTTCAACTCTGCCTCTGAAACTGATGCAAACCACGGGTTCTCTAACAACCAATGCTTTTCAGTTAAGAGCGAGAAACGTGTGAGCTTCGTGAATGATGAAGGTTCTTTCGAGCCGAAAAGTAAATGTGTTTACCTGAAAGGAAATCTTGCTTGTAAGAAGACACAGAGCCTGGGATTTAACTCCATTTCTGAAGAGAAACACACAGCACAGTTATCATCCATGACACACACTCTGCTTTAGAGCAAGAAGCACGCTCTTGCTTTCTAGAGTCTCTAATACAGCAGGAATGTGACTGTACTTAGACGAAAAGAACGGCGTTTCCTACACATATGGACCATTTCTAGTTCAACTCTGCCTCTGAAACTGATGCAAACCACATGTCCTCTAACATCCAATGCTCTTCACTTAAGAGAAAGAAACGTGTGAGCTTCGTGAACAATGTGGCTGCATTTGAGCTGAAAAGTGACTGTTTTTACCTGAAAGGAAATCTTGCTTGTACGAAGACACAGAGCCTGGGATTTAACTCCATTTCTGAAGGGAAACACACAGCACAGTTCTTATCCATGAAACACACTCTGCTTTAGAGCAAGAAGTACGCTCTTCGTTTCTATAGTCTCTAATACAGCATTCTACGAGAGAGTGCTCAAAAGAAAAGAACTGTGTTTCCTACACATATGGACCATTTCCAGTTCAACTCTGCCTCTGAAACTGATGCAAACCACAGGACCTCTAACATTCAATGCTTTTCAGTTAAGAGTGAGAAATGTGTGAGCTTCGTGAATGATGAAGGTTCTTTCGAGCCGAAAAGTAAATGTGTTTACCTGACATGAAGTCTTGCTTGTAAGAAGACACAGAGCCTGGGATTTAACTCCATTTCTGAAGAGAAACACACAGCACAGTTATCATCCATGACACAAACTCTGCTTTAGAGCACGAAGCACGCTCTTGCTTTCTAGAGTCTCTAATACAGCAGGAATGTTACTGTACTTAGACGAAAAGAACAGGGTTTCTTACACATATGGAAGATATCTAGTACAACTGTGCTTCTGAAACTGATACAAACCACAGGTCCTCTAGCATCCAATGATTTTCACTTAAGACCAAGAAACATGTGAGCTTCGTGAATGATTTAGGTTCCTTTGAGCTGAAAAGTGACTGTGTTTACCAGAAATGAAAGCTTGCTTGTAGGAAAACACAGAGCCTGGGATTTAACTCCATTTCTGAAGGGAAACAAACAGCACAGTTCTCATCCATGAAACACACTCTGCCTTAGAACAAGAAGCACGCTATTGCTTTCTAGAATCTGTAATACAGCAAGAAACGGTAGTGTACTGAGACCAAATGAACTGGGTTTCCTACACATAGGGACCATATCTAGATGAACTCTGCTTCTGAAACTGATATAAACCACGGGTCCTCTAACAACCAATGCTTTTCAGTTAAGAGCGAGAAACGTGTGAGCTTCGTGAACGATGTGACTGCATTTGAGCTGAAAAGTGACTGTTTTTACCTGAAAGGAAATCTTGCTTGTAAGAAGACACAGAGCCTGGGATATAACTCCATTTCTGAAGGGAAACATACAGCACAGTTCTCATCCATGAAACACACTCTGCTTTAGAGCAAGAAGCACGCTCTTGCTTTCTAGGGTCTCTAATACAGCAGGAAACGTGATTGTACTGAGACCAAACGAATGTGGTTTCATACACATATGGACAATTTCTAGTTCAACTCTGCTTCTGAAACTGATACAAACCACAGGTCCTGTAACATCCAATGCTTTTCTGTTAAGAGTGAGAAACGTGTGATCTTCTTGAACGAAGTAGCTTCGTTTGAGCTGAAAAGTGACTGTGTTTACCTGAAACGAAGACTTGCTTATAGGAAGACAAAAAGCCTGGGATTTACCTCCATTTCTGAAGGGAATCACACAGCACAGTTCTCATCCATGAAACACACTCTGCTTTATAGCAAGAAGCACGTTCTTGCTTTCTTGAATCTCTAATACAGCAGGAAACGGGAGTGTACTGAGACCAAAAGAACGGGGTTTCCTACACATATGGACCATATGTAGTTCAACTCTGCTTCTGAAACTGATTCGAACCACAGGTCCTCTAACATCAAATGCTTTTCAGTAAAGAACGAGAAACGTGTGAGCTTTGTGAATTATGTAGCTTCCTTTAAGCTGAAAAGTGACTGTGTTTACATGGAAGGAATTCTTGCTTGTAGGAAGACACAGAGCATGGGATTTAACTCCATTTCTGAAAGGAAACACACAGCACAGTCCTCAACCATGAAACACATTCTGCTTTAGAGCAAGATGCACGCACTTGCTTTCTAGAATCTCTAATATAGCATGAAACATGAGTGTACTGAGATCAACGAAACGGGGTTTCATACACATATGGACCACTTCTAATTCAACTCTGCTCCTAACCTCATAGAATCCACAGGTCCTCTAACATCCAATGCTTTCCTGTTAAGAGCGAAAAACGTGTGAGCTTCATGAACAATGAAGCTTCATTCTAGCTGAAAAATGATTGTGTTTACCAGAAACGAAGTCTTGCTTGTAGGAAGACACAGAACCTGGGATTTAAATCCATTTCTGAAGGGAAACACACAGCACAGTTATCATCCATGAAACACCCTCTGTTTTAGCGCAAGAGGCACGCTCTTGCTTTCCAGAGTCTCTAATACACCAGGAATGTGAGTGTACTTAGACGAAAAGAACGGGGTTTCCTGCACATATGGACCATGTCTGGTTCAACTCTGCTTCTGAAACTGATACAAACCACAGGTCCTCTAACATCCAATGCTTTTCACTTAAGACCAAGAAACATGTGAGCTTTGTGAACGATGTAGCTTCCTTTGAGCTGAAAAGTGACTGTTTTTACCTGAAATGAAAGCTTGCTTGTAGGAAAACACAGAGGCTGGGATTTAACTCCATTTCTGAAAGCAAACACAGAGCACAGTTCTCATCCATGAAACACACTCTGCTTTAGAGCAAGAAGCACGCTCTTGCTTTCTAGCGTCTCTAATACAGCAGGAAACGGGAGTGCACCAAGACCAAATGAACAGGGTTTCCTACATATAGGGACCATATCTAGTTCAACTCTGCTTCTGTAACTGATACAAACGATGGGACTGTAATAATCAATGCTTTTCAGTTAAGAACGAGAATCGTGTGAGCTTCGTGAACAATGTAGCTTCGTTTGAACTAAAAAGTGACTGCGTTTACCGGAAACGAATTCTTGCTTGTAGGAAGCCACAGAGCATGGGATTTTACTCCATTTATGAAGGGAAACACACAGCACAGTTCTCATCCATGAAACACACTCTGCGTTAAGCAAGATGCATGCTCTTGCTTTATAGAGTCTCAAATGCATCAGGAAACGTGAGTGTACTGAGACCAAACGAATGGGGTTTCATACACATAAGGACAATTTCTAGGTCAACTCTGCTTCTGAAACTGACACAAACCACAGGTCATCTAATGTCCAATGCTTTCCTGATAAGAGCAAGAAACGTGTGAGCTTCGTGAACAATGAAGCTTCATTGGAGCTGAAAAGAGTCTGCGTTTACCTGAAACAAAGTCTTGCTTGTAAGAAGACACAGAGCCTGGGATTTAACTCCATTTTGGAAGTGAAACACACAGCACAGTTATCATCCATGAAAAACACTCTGCTTTAGTGCAAGAAGCACGCTCTTGCTTTCTAGAGTCTCTAATACAGCAGGAATGTGAGTGTACTTAGACGAAATGAACGGGGTTTCCTACACATATGGACCATATCTGGTTCAACTCTGCTTCTGAAACTGATACAAACCACAGGTCCTCTAACATCCAATGTTTTTCAGTTTAGAGCAAGTAACGTGTGAGCTTCGTGAAAGATGTGGCTGCATTTGAGCTGAAAAGTGACTGTTTTTACCTGAAAGGAAATGTTGCTTGTAAGAAGACACAGAGCCTGGTATTTAACTCCATTTCTGAAGCGAAACACACAGCACAGTTATCATCCATGACACACACTCTGCTTTAGAGCAAGAAGCACGCTCTTGCTTTCTAGAGTCTCTAATACAGCAGGAATGTGACTGTACTTAGACGAAAAGAACGGCGTTTCCTACACATATGGACCATTTCTAGTTCAACTCTGCCTCTGAAACTGATGCAAACCACATGTCCTCTAACATCCAATGCTCTTCACTTAAGAGAAAGAAACGTGTGAGCTTCGTGAACGATGTGGCTGCATTTGAGCTGAAAAGTGACTGTTTTTACCTGAAAGGAAATCTTGCTTGTACGAAGACACAGAGCCTGGGATTTAACTCCATTTCTGAAGGGAAACACACAGCACAGTTCTTATCCATGAAACACACTCTGCTTTAGAGCAAGAAGCACGCTCTTCGTTTCTAGAGTCTCTAATACAGCATTCTACGAGAGAGTGCTCAAAAGAAAAGAACTGTGTTTCCTACACATATGGACCATTTCCAGTTCAACTCTGCCTCTGAAACTGATGCAAACCACAGGACCTCTAACATTCAATGCTTTTCAGTTAAGAGCGAGAAATGTGTGAGCTTCGTGAATGATGAAGGTTCTTTCGAGCCGAAAAGTAAATGTGTTTACCTGACATGAAGTCTTGCTTGTAAGAAGACACAGAGCCTGGGATTTAACTCCATTTCTCAAGAGAAACACACAGCACAGTTATCATCCATGACACACACTCTGCTTTAGAGCACGAAGCACGCTCTTGCTTTCTAGAGTCTCTAATACAGCAGGAATGTTACTGTACTTAGATGAAAAGAACGGGGTTTCCTACACATATGGAAGATATCTAGTACAACTGTGCTTCTGAAACTGATACATACCACAGGTCCTCTAACATCCAATGATTTTCACTTAAGACCAAGAAACCTGTGAGCTTCGTGAACGATTTCGGTTCCTTTGAGCTGAAAAGTGACTGTGTTTACCTGAAATGAAAGCTTGCTTGTAGGAAAACACAGAGCCTGGGATTTAACTCCATTTCTGAAGGGAAACAAACAGCACAGTTCTCATCCATGAAACACACTCTGCCTTAGAACAAGAAGCACGCTATTGCTTTCTAGAATCTGTAATACAGCAAGAAACGGTAGTGTACTGAGACCAAATGAACTGGGATTCCTACACATAGGGACCATTTCCAGTTCAACTCTGCCTCTGAAACTGATGCAAACCACGGGTTCTCTAACAACCAATGCTTTTCAGTTAAGAGCGAGAAACGTGTGAGCTTCGTGAATGATGAAGGTTCTTTCGAGCCGAAAAGTAAATGTGTTTACCTGAAAGGAAATCTTGCTTGTAAGAAGACACAGAGCCTGGGATTTAACTCCATTTCTGAAGAGAAACACACAGCACAGTTATCATCCATGACACACACTCTGCTTTAGAGCACGAAGCACGCTCTTGCTTTCTAGAGTCTCTAATACAGCAGGAATGTTACTGTACTTAGACGAAAAGAACGGGGTTTCCTACACATATGTACCATATCTGGTTCAACTCTCCTTCTGAAACTGATACAAACCACAGGTCCTCTAACATCCATTGCTTTTCACTTAAGACCGAGAAACGTGTGAGCTTCTTGAACGATGTAGCTTCCTTTAAGCTGAAAAGTGACTGTGTTTACCTGAAAGGAATTCTTGCTTGTAGGAAGACACAGAGCCTGGGATTTAACTCCATTTCTGTGGGAAAAACACACAGCACAGTTCTCATCCATGAAACACACTCTGCTTTAGAGCAAGAAGCAGGCTTTTGCTTTCTAGAGTCTCTAATACATCGGGAAAACGTTGTGTACTGAGACCAAATGAACCGGGTTTCCTACACATAGGGACCATATCTAGTTGAACTCTGCTTCTGAAACTGATATAAACGACTGGTCCTCTAACATCCAATGCTTTTCAGTTAAGAGCGAGAAACGTGTGAGCTTCGTGAACGATGTAGCTTCATTTGAACTAAAAAGTGACTGCCTTTTCCTGAAATGAATTCTTGCTTGTACGAAGACACAGAGCATGGGATTTAACTCCATTTCTGAAGGAACTCACACAGTACAGTTCTCATCCATGAAACACACTCTGCTTTATAGCAAAAAGCATGTTCTTGCTTTCTTGAATCTCTAATACAGCAGGAAACGGGAGTGTACTGAGACCAAAAGAACGGGGTTTCCTACACATATGGACCATATGTAGTTGAACTCTGCTTCTGAAACTGATACGAACCACAGGTCCTCTAACATCAAATGCTTTTCAGTAAAGAACGAGAAACGTATGAGCTTCGTGAATGATGTAGCTTCCTTTAAGCTGAAAAGTGACTGTGTTTACATGGAAGGAATTCTTGCTTGTAGGAAGACACAGAGCATGGGATTTAACTCCATTTCTGAAAGGAAACACACAGCACAGTCCTCAACCATGAATCACATTCTGCTTTAGAGCAAGATGCACGCACTTGCTTTCTAGAATCTCTAATACAGCATGAAACATGAGTGTACTGAGATCAACGAAATGGGGTTTCATACACATATGGACCACTTCTAATTCAACTCTGCTCCTAATCTCATAGAATCCACAGGACCTCTAACATCCAATGCTTTCCTGTTAAGAGCGAAAAACGTGTGAGCTTCGTGAACAATGAAGCTTCATTCTAGCTGAAAAGTGACTGTGTTTACCTGAAACGAAGTCTTGCTTGTAGGAAGACACAGAGCCTGGGATTTAACTCCATTTCTGAAGAGAAACACACAGCACAGTTATCATCCATGACACACACTCTGCTTTAGAGCACAAAGCACGCTCCTGCTTTCTAGAGTCTCTAATACAGCAGGAATGTTACTGTACTTAGACGAAAAGAACGGGGTTTCCTACACATATGGAAGATATCTAGTACAACTGTGCTTCTGAAACTGATACAAACCACAGGTCCTCTAACATCCAATGATTTTCACTTAAGACAAAGAAACCTGTGAGCTTCGTGAACGATTTCGGTTCCTTTGAGCTGAAAAGTGACTGTGTTTACCTGAAATGAAAGCTTGCTTGTAGGAAAACACAGAGCCTGGGATTTAACTCCATTTCTGAAGGGAAACTAACAGCACAGTTCTCATCCATGAAACACACTCTGCCTTAGAACAAGAAGCACGCTATTGCTTTCTAGAATCTGTAATACAGCAAGAAACGGTAGTGTACTGAGACCAAATGAACTGGGTTTCCTACACATAGGGACCATTTCCAGTTCAACTCTGCCTCTGAAACTGATGCAAACCACGGGTTCTCTAACAACCAATGCTTTTCAGTTAAAAGCGAGAAACGTGTGAGCTTCGTGAATGATGAAGGTTCTTTCGAGCAGAAAAGTAAATGTGTTTACCTGAAAGGAAATCTTGCTTGTAAGAAGACACAGAGCCTGGGATTTAACTCCATTTCTGAAGAGAAACACACAGCACAGTTATCATCCATGACACACACTCTGCTTTAGAGCACGAAGCACGCTCTTGCTTTCTAGAGTCTGTAATACAGCAGGAATGTGACTGTACTTAGACGAAAAGAACGGCGTTTCCTACACATATGGACCATTTCTAGTTCAACTCTGCCTCTGAAACTGATGCAAACCACATGTCCTCTAACATCCAATGCTCTTCACTTAAGAGAAAGAAACGTGTGAGCTTCGTGAAAGATGTGGCTGCATTTGAGCTGAAAAGTGACAGTTTTTACCTGAAAGGAAATCTTGCTTGTAAGAAGACACAGAGCCTGGGATTTAACTCCATTTCTGAAGCGAAACACACAGCACAGTTATCATCCATGACACACACTCTGCTTTAGAGCAAGAAGCACGCTCTTGCTTTCTAGAGTCTCTAATACAGCAGGAATGTGACTGTACTTAGACGAAAAGAACAGCGTTTCCTACACATATGGACCATTTCTAGTTCAACTCTGCCTCTGAAACTGATGCAAACCACATGTCCTCTAACATCCAATGCTCTTCACTTAAGAGAAAGAAACGTGTGAGCTTCGTGAACGATGTGGCTGCATTTGTGCTGAAAAGTGACTGTTTTTACCTGAAAGGAAATCTTGCTTGTACGAAGACACAGAGCCTGGGATTTAACTCCATTTCTGAAGGGAAACACACAGCACAGTTCTCATCCATGAAACACACTCTGCTTTAGAGCAAGAAGCAGGCTTTTGCTTTCTAGAGTCTCTAATACATCGGGAAAACGTTGTGTACTGAGACCAAATGAACCGGGTTTCCTACACACAGGGACCATATCTAGTTGAACTCTGCTTCTGAAACTGATATAAACGACTGGTCCTCTAACATCCAATGCTTTTCAGTTAAGAGCGAGAAACGTGTGAGCTTCGTGAACGATGTAGCTTCATTTGAACTAAAAAGTGACTGCCTTTTCCTGAAACGAATTCTTGCTTGTACGAAGACACAGAGCATGGGATTTAACTCCATTTCTGAAGGAACTCACACAGTACAGTTCTCATCCATGAAACACACTCTGCTTTATAGCAAAAAGCACGTTCTTGCTTTCTTGAATCTCTAATACAGCAGGAAACGGGAGTGTACTGAGACCAAAAGAACGGGGTTTCCTACACATATGGACCATATGTAGTTGAACTCTGCTTCTGAAACTGATACGAACCACAGGTCCTCTAACATCAAATGCTTTTCAGTAAAGAACGAGAAACGTGTGAGCTTCGTGAATGATGTAGCTTCCTTTAAGCTGAAAAGTGACTGTGTTTACATGGAAGGAATTCTTGCTTGTAGGAAGACACAGAGCATGGGATTTAACTCCATTTCTGAAAGGAAACACACAGCACAGTCCTCAACCATGAATCACATTCTGCTTTAGAGCAAGATGCACGCACTTGCTTTCTATAATCTCTAATACAGCATGAAACATGAGTGTACTGAGATCAACGAAATGGGGTTTCATACACATATGGACCACTTCTAATTCAACTCTGCTCCTAATCTCATAGAATCCACAGGACCTCTAACATCCAATGCTTTCCTGTTAAGAGCGAAAAACGTGTGAGCTTCGTGAACAATGAAGCTTCATTCTAGCTGAAAAGTGACTGTGTTTACCTGAAACGAAGTCTTGCTTGTAGGAAGACACAGAGCCTGCGATTGAACTCCATTTCCGAAGGGAAACACTCAGCGCAGTTCTGATCCATGAAACACACTATGTATTAGAACAAGAAGCACGCTCTTGCTTTCTGGAGTCTCTAATATAGCAGGAAACGTGTGTGTATTCAGAACAAAGAACTGAGTTTTCCTACACATACAGACCATATCTAGTTCAACTTTGCTTTTGAAACTGATACAAACCACTGGTCCACTAACATCCAATGCTTTTCAGATAAGAGCGAGAAAGGGGTGAGCTTCGTGAATGATGTAGCGTCGTTTGAACTAAAAAGTGACTGCGTTTACCTGAAACGAATTCTTGCTTGTACGAAGACACAGAGCCTGGGATTTAACTCCATTTCTTAAGGAAAACATAAAGTACAGTTCTCGTCCATGAAACACACTCTGCCTTATAGCAAAAGCACGCTCTTGTTTTCTTGAGTCTCTAATACTGCAGGATACTTGAGTGTGCTCAGAACAAAAGAACGGTGTTTCCTAAACATAGGCACCATTTCTAGTTCAGCTCTTCTTCTGAAACTGATACAAACCACAGGTCCTCTAACATCCAATGCTTTTCATTTAATTGCGCGAAACCTGTGAGCTTCGAGAATGATGTTGCTCCTTCGAGCTGAAAAGTGAATGCGTTTCCTGAATGGAAATCTTGCCTGGAGGAAGACACAGAACCTGCGATTTAACTCCGTTTCTGAAGGGAAACACACAGCACAGTTCTCATCCATGAAACACACTCTGCTTTAGACCAAGAAGCACACTCTTGCTTTCTAGAGGCACTAATACAGCCTTCTATTGAGAGTGCTCAGAAAAAAAGAACGGTGTTTCCTACACATATCCATCATTTCTAGTTCTACTCTGCTTCTGAAACTGATACAAACCACAGGTCCTCTAACATCCAATACTTTTCAATTAAGAACTGGAAACGTGTGAGCTTGGTGAATAATGTAGTTTCATTTGAGCTAAAAATTGTGTGCGTTTACCTGAAACGAAGTCTTGCTTGTAGGAAGACACAGATCCTGGGATTTAACTCCATTTTTGAAGCGAAACACACAGCACTGTTCTCATCCATGAAATATATTCGTCTTTAGAGCAAGAAGCATGCTCTCGCTTTCTAAAGTCTCTAATACATCAGGAAACATGAGTGTGTTCAGAACAAAAGAACGGTGTTTCCTACCCACACGGACAATATCTAGTTCAACTTTGCTTCTGAAACTGATACAAACCACCAGTTCAATAACATCCAATGCTTTTCAGTTGAGAGCAAGATCATGTGAGCTTCGTGAATGATGTAGCTTCATTTGAGATAAAAAGTGAATGTGTTTACCTGAATCGAATTCTTGCTTGTACAAAGACACAGAGCCTGCGATTTAACTCCATTTCTGAATAGAAACACACAGCAAAGTTCTGATCCATGAAACACACTCTTCTTTAGAGCAAGAAGCACGCTCTTGCTTTCTGGAGTCTCTAATATAGCAGGAAAGGTGTGTGTATTCAGAACAAAGAACGGAGTTTTCCTACACATACAGACCATATCTAGTTCAAATCTGCTTCTGAAACTGATACAAACCACAGGTCCTATAACATCCAATGCTTTTCAGTTAAGAGCAAGAAACATGTGAGCTTCGAGAAGGATGTTGCCTCCTTTGAGCTGAAAAGTGAATGCATTTACCTGAAACAAAATCTTGCTTGCAAGAAGACACAGATCCTGGGTTTTAATTATATTTCTGAAGTGAAACACACAGCACAGTTCTCATCCATGAAACACACTCTGCTTTAGACCAAGAAGCACACTCTTGCTTTCTAGAGGCACTAATACAGCTTTTTATTGAGAGTGCTCAGAAAAAAAGAACGGTGTTTCCTACACATATCCACCATTTCTAGTTCAACTCTGCTTCTGAAACTGATACAAACCACAGGTCCTCTAACATCCAATACTTTTCAATTAAGAACTGGAAACGTGTGAGCTTGGTGAATAATGTAGCTTCATTTGAGCTAAAAATTGTGTGCGTTTACCTGAAACGAAGTCTTGCTTATAGGAAGACACAGATCCTGGGATTTAACTCCATTTCTGAAGCGAAACACACAGCACTGTTCTCATCCATGAAATATATTCGGCTTTAGAGCAAGAAGCACGCTCTCGCTTTCTAAAGTCTCTAATACATCAGGAAACATGAGTGTGTTCAGAACAAAAGAACGGTGTTTCCTACCCACACGGACAATATCTAGTTCAACTCTGCTTCTGAAACTGATACAAACCACCGGTTCAATAACATCCAATTCTTTTCAGTTGAGAGCAAGATCATGTGAGCTTCGTGAATGATGTAGCTTCATTTGAGATAAAAAGTGAATGTGTTTACCTGAATCGAATTCTTGCTTGTACAAAGACACAGAGCCTGCGATTTAACTCCATTTCTGAATGGAAACACACAGCAAAGTTCTGATCCATGAAAAACACTCTGCTTTAGAGCAAGAAGCACGCTCTTGCTTTCTGGAGTCTCTAATATAGCAGGAAAGGTGTGTGTATTCAGAACAAAGAACGGAGTTTTCCTACACATACAGACCATATCTAGTTCAAATCTGCTTCTGAAACTGATACAAACCACTGGTCCGCTAACATCCAATTCTTTTCAGTTAAGAGCAAGAAACGGGTGAGCTTCGTGAATGATGTAGCTTCGTTTGAACTAAAAAGTGACTGTGTTTACCTGAAACAAATTCTTGCTTGTACGAAGACACAGAGCCTGGGATTTAACTCCATTTTTTAAGGAAAACACAAAGTACAGTTCTCGTCCATGAAACACACTCTGCCTTATAGCAAAAGCACACTCTTGCTTTCTTGAGTCTCTAGTACTGCAGGATACTTGATTGTGCTCACAAACAATGAATGGTGTTTCCTACACATACGCACCATATCTAGTTCAATTCTGCTTCTGAAACTGATACAAACCACAGGTCCTATAACATCCAATGCTTTTCAGTTAAGAGCAAGAAACATGTGAGCTTCATGAAGGATGTTGCTTCCTTTGAGCTGAAAAGTGAATGCATTTACCTGAAACGAAATCTTGCTTGCAAGAAGACACAGATCCTGGGTTTTAATTATATTTCTGAAGCGAAACACACAGCCCAGTTGTCATCCATGAACATACTCTGCTTTAGAGCAAGAAGCTCGCTCTTGCTTTCTAGAGGCACTAACACAGCATTATACTTGAGAGTGCTCAGAACAAAAGAACGGTGTTTCCTACACATATCCACCATTTCTAGTTCAGCTCTTCTTCTGAAACTGATACAAACCACGGGTCCTCTAACATCCTATGCTTTTCATTTAATTGCGAGAAACCTATGAGCTTCGAGAACTATGTTGCTCCTTTGAGCTGAAAAGTGAATGCGTTTACCTGAAACGAAGTCTTGCTTATAGGAAGACAAAGATCCTGGGATTTACCTACACTTCTGAAGGGAAACACACAGCAAAGTTATCATCAATGAAACACACTCTGCTTTAGAGAAAGAAGCACGCTGTTGCTTTCTGGAGTCTCTAATACAGCAGGAAACCTGAGAGTGTTCAGAACAAAAGAATGGTGTTTCCTACACATATGGACCATATCTATTTCAACTCTGCTTCTAAAACTGATAGAAACCACCGGTCCTCTAACATCCAATGCTTTTCAGTTAAGACTGAGAAACGTGTGAGCTTCGTGAAGGATGTAGCATCCTTTGAGCTAAAAAGTGACTGTGTTTACCTGAAAAGAAATTTTGCTTGTAGGAAGACTCAGAGCCTGGGTTTTAAATCCATTTCTGAAGGCAAACACACAGCACAGTTCTCATCCATGAAACACACTCTGCTTTAGAGCAAGAAGCACGCTCTTGCTTTCTTGAGTCTCTAACACAGCATTCTACATGAGAGTGCTCAGAACAAAAGAACGGTGTTTCCTACAAATACGCACCATATCTAGTTCAATTCTGCTTCTGAAACTGATACTAACCACAGGTCCTATTACATCCAATGCTTTGCAGTTAAGAGCAAGAAACGTTTGAGCCTCGTGAACGATGTTGCTCCCTTTGAGCTGAAAAGTCAATGTATTTACCTGAAACAAAATCTTGCTTGTAGGAAGACACAGAGTCTGGGATTTAACTCCATTTCTGAAGGCAAACTCACAGCACAGTTCTCATCCATGAAACACACTCTGCTTTAGAGCAATAAGCATGCTCTTGCTTTCCAGAGTCTCTAAAACAGCAGGAAACAGAAGTGTTCTGAGACCAAACGAACGGGGTTTGCTACATATACGGACCATATCTAGTTCAACTCTGCTTTTGAAACTGATACAAACCACAGGTCCTCTAACATCCAATGCTTTTCAGTTAAGAGCGAAAAACATGTGAGCTTTGTGAACGATGTTGCTTCCTTTGAGCTGAAAAGTGAATGCATTTACTGGAAACGAAATCTTGCTTGTAAGAAGACACAGAGCCTGGGATTTAATGATATTTCTGAAGCGAAACAAACAGCACAGTTCTCATCCATGAAACACACTCTCCTTTAGAGCAAGAAGCACGCACTTGTTTTCTAGAGTCACTAATACAGCATTCTACATGTGAGTGCTCAGAAAAAAAGAATGGTGTTTCCTACACATATGCACCATATCTAGTTCAATTCTGCTTCTGAAACTGATACTAACCACAGGTCCTCTAACATCAAATGCTTTTCAGTTAAGAGCAAGAAACGTGTGAGCTTTGTGAACGATGTTGCTTCCTTTGAGGTGAAAAGTGAATGCATTTACCTGAAACAAAATCTTGCTTGTAGAAAGACACAGAGCCTGGGATTTAACTCCATTTCTGAAGGCAAACTCACAGCACAGTTCTCATCCATGAAACACACTCTGCTTTAGAGCAAGAAGCACACTCTTGCTTTCTGGATTCTCTAATACAGCAGGAAACTTGAGTGTGTTCAGAACAAAAGAACTGTGTTTCCTACACACACGGACCATATCTAGTTCAACTCTGCTTCTGAAACTGATACAAACCACAGGTCCTCTAACATCAAATGCTATTCAGTTAAGACCGAGAAATGTTAGAGCTTCATGAACGATGTAGCTTCCTTTGAGCTGAAAAGTGACAGTGTTTACCTGAAAGGAAGTCCTGCTTGTACGATAACACAGAGCATGAGATTTAACTCCATTTCTGAGGGAAACACACAGCACAGCTCTCATCCTTGAAACACACTCTGCTTTAGAGCACGAAGCATGCTCTTGCTTTCTAGAGACTCTAACACAGCAGGAAATGGGAGTGTACTAAGACCAAACGAACGGGGTTTCCTACAAATATCCACCATTTCTAGTTCCACTCTGCTTCTGAAACTGATACAAAACACAGGTCCTCTAACATCCAATGCTTTTCAGTTAAGAGCGAAAAACGTGTGAGCTTCGTGAACGATATTACTTCATTTGAGCTGAAAAGTGAATGCATTTACCTGAAACGAAATCTTGCTTGAAGGAAGACACTGAGCCTGGGATTTAACTCCATTTCTGAAGGCAAAGTGACAGCACAGTTCTCATCCATGAAACACACTCTGCTTTAGAGCAAGAAGCACTGTCTTGCTTTCTAGAGTCTGTAATACACCAAGAAATGGGAGTATATTTAGACCAAGAGAACGGGGTTTCCTACACATAAGGACAATATCTAGTTCAACTCTGCTTCTGAAACTGATACAAACAACAGGTCCTCTAACATCCAATTCTTTTCAGTTAAGACCAAGAAACCTGTGAGCTACGTGATCTATGTAGCAGCATTTGAGCTGAAAAGTGACAGCGTTTTCCTGAAACAAAACCTGGCCTTTAGGAAGACAGAGAGCCTGCGATTTAACTCCATTTCTGAGGGGAAACACACAGCACAGTTCTCATCCATGAAACACACTATGCTTTAGAGGAAGAAGCACGCTCTTGCTTTCTGGAGTCTCTAATAGAGCAGGAAACGTGAGTGTGTTCAGAACAAAAGAACTGAGTTTCCTACACATACGGCCGATATCTATTTCAATTCTGCTTCTGAAACTGATAAAAGCCACAGTTCCTCTAACATCCAATGCTTTTCAGTTAAGAGCGAGAAATGTGTGAGCTTCGTGAACAATGTTGCTTCCTTTGAGCTGAAAAGTGAATGCGTTTACCTGAAACGAAATCTTGCTTGTAAGAAGACACAGAGCCTGGGATTTAACTGTTTTTCTTAAGCGAAACACACAGCACAGTTCTCATCCATGATACACACTCTGCTTTAGAGCAAGAAGCAGGCTCTTGCTTTCTGGAGACTCTAATACAGCAGGAAACTTGAGTGTGTTCAGAAAAAAAGAATGGTGTTTCCTACACATACGGCCCATATCCATTTCAATTCTGCTTCTGAAACTGAAAGAAACCACCGGAGCTCTAACATCCAGTGCTTTTCTGTTAAGACCGAGAAACGTGTGAGCTTCCGGAACGATGTTGCTTCCTTTGATCTGAAAAGTGACAGTGTGTACCTGAAAGGAAGTCCTGATCTTAGGATTACACAGAGCATGGGATTTAACTCCATTTCTGAGGGAAACACACAGCACAGTTCTCATCCATGAAACACACTCTGCTTTATAGCAAGATGCACGCTCTTGCTTTCTAGAGTCTCTAATACAGCAGGAAACGGGAGAGTACTTAGACCAAGAGAACGGGGTTTCCTACACATAAGGACCTTATCTAGTTCAACTCTGCTTCTGAAACTGATACAAACCACAGGTCCTCTAACATCCAATTCTTTTCAGTTAAGACCGAGAAACCTGTGAGCTACGTGAACTATGTAGCTGCATTTGAGCTGAAAAGTGACAGCGTTTTCCTGAAACGAAATCTTTCTTGTAAGAAAACACAGAGCCTGGGATTTAACAATATTTCTGAAGCGAAACAGACAGCACAGTTCTCTTCCATGAAACACACTCTGCTTTAGAGCAAGAAGCAAGCTCTTGCTTTCTAGAGTCTCTAACACAGCATTCTACATGAGAATGCTCAGAACAAAAAAACGGTGTTTCCTAAACAAACGCACCATATCTAGTTCAATTCTGCTTCTGAAACTGATACTAACCACAGCTCCTATTACATCCAATGCTTTTCAGTTAAGAGCAAGAAACGTTTGAGCCTCATGAACGATGTTGCTTCCATTGAGCTGAAAAGTTAATGTATTTACCTGAAAAAAAATCTTGCTTGTAGGAAGACACAGAGCCTGGGATTTAATGATGTTTCTGAAGAGAAACAGACAGCACAGTTCTCATCCATGAAACACACTCTCCTTTAGAACAAGAAGCACGCTCTTGTTTTCTGGAGTCACTAATACAGCATTCTACATGAGAGTGCTCAGAAAAAAAGAACGGTGTTTCCTACACATATCACCATATCTAGTTCAATTCTGCTTCTGAAACTGATACTAACCATATAGGTCCTATAACATCCAATGCTTTTTAGTTAAGAGCAAGAAACGTGTGAGCTTCGTGAACGATGTTGCTTCCTTTGAGCTGAAAAGTGAATGCATTTACCTGAAACGAAATCTTGCTTGAAGGAAGACACTGAGCCTGGGATTTAACTCCATTTCTGAAGGCAAACCGACAGCACAGTTCTCATCCATGAAACACACTCTGCTTTAGAGCAAGAAGCACTGTCTTGATTTCTGGAATCTCTAATACAGCAGGAAACTTGAGTGTGTTCAGAACAAAAGAACGGTGTTTCCTACACACACGGACCATATCTACTTCAACTCTGTTTCTGAAACTGAAACAAACCACAGGTCCTCTAACATCAAATGCTTTTCAGTTAAGACCGAGAAATGTGTGAGCATCGTGAAGGATGTATCTTCCTTTGAGCTGAAAAGTGACAGTGTTTACCTGAAAGGAAGTCCTGCTTGTACGATTACAAGAGCATGGGATTTAACTCCATTTCTTAAGGAAACAAAAAGCACAGTTCTCATCCATGAAACACACTCTGCTTTAGTGCAAGAAGCACACTCTTGCTTTCTGGAGTCTCTAATACAGCAGGAAACGTAAGTGTGTTCAGAATAAAGAATGGTGTTTCCTACACATATGGCCCATATCTATTTCAATTCTGCTTCTGAAACTGATAGAAACCACCAGAGCTCTATCATCCAATGCTTTTCAGTTAAGAGCAAGAAACGTGTGAGCTTCGTGAAGTATGTAGCTTCCTTTGAGCTGAAAAGTGACTGTGATTACCTGAAACGAAGTTTTGCTTGTAGGAAGACACAGAGCCTGGGATTTAACTCCATTTCTGAAGGCAAACTCACAGCACAGTTCTCATCAATGAAACACACTGAGCTTTAGAGCAAGAAGCACACTCTTACTTTTGGGAGTCCCTAATACAGCAGGAAACTTGAGTGTGTTCAGAACAAAAGAACGGTGTTTCCTAAACACACGGACCATATCTAGTACAACTCTGCTTCTTAACCTGATACAAACCACAGGTCCTCTAACATCAAACGCTTTTCAGTTAAGACAGAGAAATGTGTAAGCTTCGTGAACGATGTAGCTTCCTTTGAGCTGAAAAGTGACAGTGTTTACCTGAAAGTTAGTCCTGCTTGTAGGATTACACAGCGCATGGGATTTAACTCCATTTCTGAGGGAAACACACAGCACAGTTCTCATCCATGAAACACACTCTGCTTTAGAGCACGAAGCATGCTGTTGCTTTCTAGAGTCTCTAATACAGCAGGAAAAGGGAGTGTACTGAGACCAAATGAACGGTGTTTCCTACACATATCAACCATTTCTAGTTCCACTCTGCTTCTGAAACTGATACAAACCACAGGTGCTCTAACATCCAATGCTTTTCAGTTAAGAGCGAAAAACGTGTGAGCTTCGTGAACCTTGTTGCTTCCTTTTAGCTGAAAAGTGAATGCATTTACCTGAAACGAAATCTTGCTTGTAGGAAGACACAGAGCCTGGGATTTAACTCCATTTCTGAAGGGAAACTCACAGCACAGTTCTCATCCATGAAACACACTCTGCTTTAGAGTGAGAAGCACTCTCTTGCTTTCTGGAGTCTCTAATACAGCAGGAAACTTGAGTGTGTTCTGAACAAAAGAACGGTGTTTCCTACACACTCGGACCATATCTAGTTCAACTCTGCTCCTGAAACTGATACAAACCACAGGTCCTCTAACATCCAATGCTTTTCAGGTAAGAGCGAGAAATGTGTGAGCTTCGTGAACAATTTAGCTTCCTTTGAGCAGAAAAGTGACGGCATTTACCTGAAATTAAGTCTTCCTTGTGGGGAGACACAGACCCTGGGATTTAACTCCATTTCTGAAGGGAAACACACAGCTCAGTTCTCATCCATGAAACACACTCTACTTTAATGCAAGAAGCTCGCTCTTGCTTTCTAGAGTCTCTAATACACCAAGAAATGGGAGTATATTTAGACCAAGAGAACGGGGTTTCCTACACATAAGGACAATATCTAGTTCAACTCTGCTTCTGAAACTGATACAAACAACAGGTCCTCTAACATCCAATTCTTTTCAGTTAAGACCAAGAAACCTGTGAGCTACGTGATCTATGTAGCAGCATTTGAGCTGAAAAGTGACAGCGTTTTCCTGAAACAAAACCTGGCCTTTAGGAAGACAGAGAGCCTGCGATTTAACTCCATTTCTGAGGGGAAACACACAGCACAGTTCTCATCCATGAAACACACTATGCTTTAGAGGAAGAAGCACGCTCTTGCTTTCTGGAGTCTCTAATAGAGCAGGAAACGTGAGTGTGTTCAGAACAAAAGAACTGAGTTTCCTACACATACGGCCGATATCTATTTCAATTCTGCTTCTGAAACTGATAAAAGCCACAGTTCCTCTAACATCCAATGCTTTTCAGTTAAGAGCGAGAAATGTGTGAGCTTCGTGAACAATGTTGCTTCCTTTGAGCTGAAAAGTGAATGCGTTTACCTGAAACGAAATCTTGCTTGTAAGAAGACACAGAGCCTGGGATTTAACTGTTTTTCTTAAGCGAAACACACAGCACAGTTCTCATCCATGATACACACTCTGCTTTAGAGCAAGAAGCAGGCTCTTGCTTTCTGGAGACTCTAATACAGCAGGAAACTTGAGTGTGTTCAGAAAAAAAGAATGGTGTTTCCTACACATACGGCCCATATCCATTTCAATTCTGCTTCTGAAACTGAAAGAAACCACCGGAGCTCTAACATCCAGTGCTTTTCTGTTAAGACCGAGAAACGTGTGAGCTTCCGGAACGATGTTGCTTCCTTTGATCTGAAAAGTGACAGTGTGTACCTGAAAGGAAGTCCTGATCTTAGGATTACACAGAGCATGGGATTTAACTCCATTTCTGAGGGAAACACACAGCACAGTTCTCATCCATGAAACACACTCTGCTTTATAGCAAGATGCACGCTCTTGCTTTCTAGAGTCTCTAATACAGCAGGAAACGGGAGAGTACTTAGACCAAGAGAACGGGGTTTCCTACACATAAGGACCTTATCTAGTTCAACTCTGCTTCTGAAACTGATACAAACCACAGGTCCTCTAACATCCAATTCTTTTCAGTTAAGACCGAGAAACCTGTGAGCTACGTGAACTATGTAGCTGCATTTGAGCTGAAAAGTGACAGCGTTTTCCTGAAACGAAATCTTTCTTGTAAGAAAACACAGAGCCTGGGATTTAACAATATTTCTGAAGCGAAACAGACAGCACAGTTCTCTTCCATGAAACACACTCTGCTTTAGAGCAAGAAGCAAGCTCTTGCTTTCTAGAGTCTCTAACACAGCATTCTACATGAGAATGCTCAGAACAAAAAAACGGTGTTTCCTAAACAAACGCACCATATCTAGTTCAATTCTGCTTCTGAAACTGATACTAACCACAGCTCCTATTACATCCAATGCTTTTCAGTTAAGAGCAAGAAACGTTTGAGCCTCATGAACGATGTTGCTTCCATTGAGCTGAAAAGTTAATGTATTTACCTGAAAAAAAATCTTGCTTGTAGGAAGACACAGAGCCTGGGATTTAATGATGTTTCTGAAGAGAAACAGACAGCACAGTTCTCATCCATGAAACACACTCTCCTTTAGAACAAGAAGCACGCTCTTGTTTTCTGGAGTCACTAATACAGCATTCTACATGAGAGTGCTCAGAAAAAAAGAACGGTGTTTCCTACACATATCACCATATCTAGTTCAATTCTGCTTCTGAAACTGATACTAACCATATAGGTCCTATAACATCCAATGCTTTTTAGTTAAGAGCAAGAAACGTGTGAGCTTCGTGAACGATGTTGCTTCCTTTGAGCTGAAAAGTGAATGCATTTACCTGAAACGAAATCTTGCTTGAAGGAAGACACTGAGCCTGGGATTTAACTCCATTTCTGAAGGCAAACCGACAGCACAGTTCTCATCCATGAAACACACTCTGCTTTAGAGCAAGAAGCACTGTCTTGCTTTCTGGAATCTCTAATACAGCAGGAAACTTGAGTGTGTTCAGAACAAAAGAACGGTGTTTCCTACACACACGGACCATATCTACTTCAACTCTGTTTCTGAAACTGAAACAAACCACAGGTCCTCTAACATCAAATGCTTTTCAGTTAAGACCGAGAAATGTGTGAGCATCGTGAAGGATGTATCTTCCTTTGAGCTGAAAAGTGACAGTGTTTACCTGAAAGGAAGTCCTGCTTGTACGATTACAAGAGCATGGGATTTAACTCCATTTCTTAAGGAAACAAAAAGCACAGTTCTCATCCATGAAACACACTCTGCTTTAGTGCAAGAAGCACACTCTTGCTTTCTGGAGTCTCTAATACAGCAGGAAACGTAAGTGTGTTCAGAATAAAGAATGGTGTTTCCTACACATATGGCCCATATCTATTTCAATTCTGCTTCTGAAACTGATAGAAACCACCAGAGCTCTATCATCCAATGCTTTTCAGTTAAGAGCAAGAAACGTGTGAGCTTCGTGAAGTATGTAGCTTCCTTTGAGCTGAAAAGTGACTGTGATTACCTGAAACGAAGTTTTGCTTGTAGGAAGACACAGAGCCTGGGATTTAACTCCATTTCTGAAGGCAAACTCACAGCACAGTTCTCATCAATGAAACACACTGAGCTTTAGAGCAAGAAGCACACTCTTACTTTTGGGAGTCCCTAATACAGCAGGAAACTTGAGTGTGTTCAGAACAAAAGAACGGTGTTTCCTAAACACACGGACCATATCTAGTACAACTCTGCTTCTTAACCTGATACAAACCACAGGTCCTCTAACATCAAACGCTTTTCAGTTAAGACAGAGAAATGTGTAAGCTTCGTGAACGATGTAGCTTCCTTTGAGCTGAAAAGTGACAGTGTTTACCTGAAAGTTAGTCCTGCTTGTAGGATTACACAGCGCATGGGATTTAACTCCATTTCTGAGGGAAACACACAGCACAGTTCTCATCCATGAAACACACTCTGCTTTAGAGCACGAAGCATGCTGTTGCTTTCTAGAGTCTCTAATACAGCAGGAAAAGGGAGTGTACTGAGACCAAATGAACGGTGTTTCCTACACATATCAACCATTTCTAGTTCCACTCTGCTTCTGAAACTGATACAAACCACAGGTGCTCTAACATCCAATGCTTTTCAGTTAAGAGCGAAAAACGTGTGAGCTTCGTGAACCTTGTTGCTTCCTTTTAGCTGAAAAGTGAATGCATTTACCTGAAACGAAATCTTGCTTGTAGGAAGACACAGAGCCTGGGATTTAACTCCATTTCTGAAGGGAAACTCACAGCACAGTTCTCATCCATGAAACACACTCTGCTTTAGAGTGAGAAGCACTCTCTTGCTTTCTGGAGTCTCTAATACAGCAGGAAACTTGAGTGTGTTCTGAACAAAAGAACGGTGTTTCCTACACACTCGGACCATATCTAGTTCAACTCTGCTCCTGAAACTGATACAAACCACAGGTCCTCTAACATCCAATGCTTTTCAGGTAAGAGCGAGAAATGTGTGAGCTTCGTGAACAATTTAGCTTCCTTTGAGCAGAAAAGTGACGGCATTTACCTGAAATTAAGTCTTCCTTGTGGGGAGACACAGACCCTGGGATTTAACTCCATTTCTGAAGGGAAACACACAGCTCAGTTCTCATCCATGAAACACACTCTACTTTAATGCAAGAAGCTCGCTCTTGCTTTCTAGAGTCTCTAATACACCAAGAAATGGGAGTATATTTAGACCAAGAGAACGGGGTTTCCTACACATAAGGACAATATCTAGTTCAACTCTGCTTCTGAAACTGATACAAACAACAGGTCCTCTAACATCCAATTCTTTTCAGTTAAGACCAAGAAACCTGTGAGCTACGTGATCTATGTAGCAGCATTTGAGCTGAAAAGTGACAGCGTTTTCCTGAAACAAAACCTGGCCTTTAGGAAGACAGAGAGCCTGCGATTTAACTCCATTTCTGAGGGGAAACACACAGCACAGTTCTCATCCATGAAACACACTATGCTTTAGAGGAAGAAGCACGCTCTTGCTTTCTGGAGTCTCTAATAGAGCAGGAAACGTGAGTGTGTTCAGAACAAAAGAACTGAGTTTCCTACACATACGGCCGATATCTATTTCAATTCTGCTTCTGAAACTGATAAAAGCCACAGTTCCTCTAACATCCAATGCTTTTCAGTTAAGAGCGAGAAATGTGTGAGCTTCGTGAACAATGTTGCTTCCTTTGAGCTGAAAAGTGAATGCGTTTACCTGAAACGAAATCTTGCTTGTAAGAAGACACAGAGCCTGGGATTTAACTGTTTTTCTTAAGCGAAACACACAGCACAGTTCTCATCCATGATACACACTCTGCTTTAGAGCAAGAAGCAGGCTCTTGCTTTCTGGAGACTCTAATACAGCAGGAAACTTGAGTGTGTTCAGAAAAAAAGAATGGTGTTTCCTACACATACGGCCCATATCCATTTCAATTCTGCTTCTGAAACTGAAAGAAACCACCGGAGCTCTAACATCCAATGCTTTTCTGTTAAGACCAAGAAACGTGTGAGCTTCCGGAACGATGTTGCTTCCTTTGATCTGAAAAGTGACAGTGTGTACCTGAAAGGAAGTCCTGATCTTAGGATTACACAGAGCATGGGATTTAACTCCATTTCTGAGGGAAACACACAGCACAGTTCTCATCCATGAAACACACTCTGCTTTATAGCAAGATGCACGCTCTTGCTTTCTAGAGTCTCTAATACAGCAGGAAACGGGAGAGTACTTAGACCAAGAGAACGGGGTTTCCTACACATAAGGACCTTATCTAGTTCAACTCTGCTTCTGAAACTGATACAAACCACAGGTCCTCTAACATCCAATTCTTTTCAGTTAAGACCGAGAAACCTGTGAGCTACGTGAACTATGTAGCTGCATTTGAGCTGAAAAGTGACAGCGTTTTCCTGAAACGAAATCTTTCTTGTAAGAAAACACAGAGCCTGGGATTTAACAATATTTCTGAAGCGAAACAGACAGCACAGTTCTCTTCCATGAAACACACTCTGCTTTAGAGCAAGAAGCAAGCTCTTGCTTTCTAGAGTCTCTAACACAGCATTCTACATGAGAATGCTCAGAACAAAAAAACGGTGTTTCCTAAACAAACGCACCATATCTAGTTCAATTCTGCTTCTGAAACTGATACTAACCACAGCTCCTATTACATCCAATGCTTTTCAGTTAAGAGCAAGAAACGTTTGAGCCTCATGAACGATGTTGCTTCCATTGAGCTGAAAAGTTAATGTATTTACCTGAAAAAAAATCTTGCTTGTAGGAAGACACAGAGCCTGGGATTTAATGATGTTTCTGAAGAGAAACAGACAGCACAGTTCTCATCCATGAAACACACTCTCCTTTAGAACAAGAAGCACGCTCTTGTTTTCTGGAGTCACTAATACAGCATTCTACATGAGAGTGCTCAGAAAAAAAGAACGGTGTTTCCTACACATATCACCATATCTAGTTCAATTCTGCTTCTGAAACTGATACTAACCATATAGGTCCTATAACATCCAATGCTTTTTAGTTAAGAGCAAGAAACGTGTGAGCTTCGTGAACGATGTTGCTTCCTTTGAGCTGAAAAGTGAATGCATTTACCTGAAACGAAATCTTGCTTGAAGGAAGACACTGAGCCTGGGATTTAACTCCATTTCTGAAGGCAAACCGACAGCACAGTTCTCATCCATGAAACACACTCTGCTTTAGAGCAAGAAGCACTGTCTTGCTTTCTGGAATCTCTAATACAGCAGGAAACTTGAGTGTGTTCAGAACAAAAGAACGGTGTTTCCTACACACACGGACCATATCTACTTCAACTCTGTTTCTGAAACTGAAACAAACCACAGGTCCTCTAACATCAAATGCTTTTCAGTTAAGACCGAGAAATGTGTGAGCATCGTGAAGGATGTATCTTCCTTTGAGCTGAAAAGTGACAGTGTTTACCTGAAAGGAAGTCCTGCTTGTACGATTACAAGAGCATGGGATTTAACTCCATTTCTTAAGGAAACAAAAAGCACAGTTCTCATCCATGAAACACACTCTGCTTTAGTGCAAGAAGCACACTCTTGCTTTCTGGAGTCTCTAATACAGCAGGAAACGTAAGTGTGTTCAGAATAAAGAATGGTGTTTCCTACACATATGGCCCATATCTATTTCAATTCTGCTTCTGAAACTGATAGAAACCACCAGAGCTCTATCATCCAATGCTTTTCAGTTAAGAGCAAGAAACGTGTGAGCTTCGTGAAGTATGTAGCTTCCTTTGAGCTGAAAAGTGACTGTGATTACCTGAAACGAAGTTTTGCTTGTAGGAAGACACAGAGCCTGGGATTTAACTCCATTTCTGAAGGCAAACTCACAGCACAGTTCTCATCAATGAAACAGACTGAGCTTTAGAGCAAGAAGCACGCTCTTACTTTTGGGAGTCCCTAATACAGCAGGAAACTTGAGTGTGTTCAGAACAAAAGAACGGTGTTTCCTAAACACACGGACCATATCTAGTTTCACTCTGCTTCTGAAACTGATACAAACCACAGGTCCTCTAACATCCAATGCTTTTCAGTTAAGAGCAAAAAACGTGTGAGGTTCATGAACCTTGTTGCTTCCTTTGAGCTGAAAAGTGAATGCATTTACCTGAAACGAAATCTTGCTTGCAGGAAGACACAGAGCCTGGGATTTAACTCCATTTCTGAAGGGAAACTCACAGCACAGTTCTCATCCATGAAACACACTCTGCTTTAGAGCAAGAAGCACTCTCTTGCTTTCGGAGTCTCTAATACAGCAGGAAACTTTAGTTTGTTCAGAACAAAAGAACGGTGTTTCCTACACACTCGGTCCATATCTAGTTCAACTCTGCTTCTGAAACTGATACAAACCACAGGTCCTCTAACATCCAATGCTTTTCAGGTAAGAGCGAGAAATGTGTGAGCTTCGTGAACAATTTAGCTTCCTTTGAGCGGAAAAGTGACAGCATTTACCTGAAATGAAGTCTTCCTTGTGGGGAGACACAGAGCCTGGGATTTAACTCCATTTCTGAAGGGAAGCACACAGCTCAGTTCTCATCCATGAAACACACTCTACTTTAATGCAAGAAGCTCGCTCTTGCTTTCTAGAGTCTCTAATACAGCAGGAAATGGGAGTATATTTAGACCAAGAGAACGGGGTTTCCTACACACAAGGACCATATCTAGTTCAACTCTGCTTCTGAAACTGATACAAACAACAGGTCCTCTAACATCCAATTCTTTTCAGTGAAGACCGAGAAACCTGTGAGCTACCTGAACTATGTAGCTGCATTTGAGCTGAAAAGTGACAGCGTTTTCCTGAAACAAAATCTGGCCTTTAGGAAGACACAGAGCCTGCTATTTAACTCCATTTCTGAGGGGAAACACACAGCACAGTTCTCATCCATGAAACACACTATGCTTTAGAGCAAGAAGCACGCTCTTGCTTTCTGGAGTCTCTAATAGAGCAGGAAACGTGAGTGTGCTCAGAACAAAAGAACGGTGTTTCCTACACATACTTACCATATCTAGTTCAATTCTTCTTCTGAAACTGATACAAACCACAGGTCCTCTAACATCCAATGCTTTTCAGTTAAGAGCAAGAAACATGTGAGCTTCGTGAACGATGTTGCTTCCTTTGAGCTGAAAATTGAATGCATTTTCCTGAAAGGAAATCTTGCTTGTAAGAAGACACAGAGCCTGGGATATAATTATATTTCTGAAGCGAAACACACAGCACAATTGTCATCCATGAAACACACTCTGCTTTAGAGCAGAAGCAAGCTCTTCCTTTCTAGAGTCACCAATACAGCATTCTACTTGATAGTGCTCAGAACAAAAGAACGGTGTTTCCTACACATATCCACCATTTCTAGTTCATCTCTTCTTCTTAAACTGTTACAAACCACCGGTGCTATAACATCCAATGCTTTTCATTTGAGAGCAAGATACATGTGAGCTTCGTATACGATGTAACTTCATTTGAGCTGAAAATTGTCTTCGTTTACCTGAAACGAAGTCTTGATTGTAGGAAGACACAGAGCCTTGGATTTAACTCCATTTCTGAAGCAAAACAGAGAGCACAGTTCTCATCCATGAAATATACTCTGCTTTAGAGGAAGAAGCACGCTCTTCCTTTCTAGAGTCTCTAATAGAGGAGGAAATGTGAGTGTGCTCAGAACAAAAGAATAGTGTTTCCTACAAATATGGACCATTTGTAGTTCAACTCAGCTTCTGAAACTGAGACAAACCACAGGTCCTCTAACCTCCAATGCTTTTCAGGTAAGAGCGAGAAATGTGTGAGCTTCGTGAACAATTTAGCTTCCTTTGAGAGGAAAAGTGACGGCATTTACCTGAAATTAAGTCTTCCTTGTGGGGAGACACAGACCCTGGGATTTAACTCCATTTCTGAAGGGAAACACACAGCTCAGTTCTCATCCATGAAACACACTCTACTTTAATGCAAGAAGCTCGCTCTTGCTTTCTAGAGTCTCTAATACAGCAGGAAATGGGAGTATATTTAGACCAAGAGAACGGGGTTTCCTACACACAAGGACCATATCTAGTTCAACTCTGCTTCTGAAACTGATACAAACAACAGGTCCTCTAACATCCAATTCTTTTCAGTTAAGACCAAGAAACCTGTGAGCTACGTGAACTATGTAGCTGCATTTGAGCTGAAAAGTGACAGCGTTTTCCTGAAACAAAACCTGGCCTTTAGGAAGACAGAGAGCCTGCGATTTAACTCCATTTCTGAGGGGAAACACACAGCACAGTTCTCATCCATGAAACACACTATGCTTTAGAGGAAGAAGCACGCTCTTGCTTTCTGGAGTCTCTAATAGAGCAGGAAACGTGAGTGTGTTCAGAACAAAAGAACTGAGTTTCCTACACATACGGCCGATATCTATTTCAATTCTGCTTCTGAAACTGATAAAAGCCACAGTTCCTCTAACATCCAATGCTTTTCAGTTAAGAGCGAGAAATGTGTGAGCTTCGTGAACAATGTTGCTTCCTTTGAGCTGAAAAGTGAATGCGTTTACCTGAAACGAAATCTTGCTTGTACGAAGACACAGAGCCTGGGATTTAACTGTTTTTCTTAAGCGAAACACACAGCACAGTTCTCATCCATGATTCACACTCTGCTTTAGAGCAAGAAGCAGGCTCTTGCTTTCTGGAGACTCTAATACAGCAGGAAACTTGAGTGTGTTCAGAACAAAAGAATGGTGTTTCCTACACATATGGCCCATATCCATTTCAATTCTGCTTCTGAAACTGAAAGAAACCACCGGAGCTCTAACATCCAATGCTTTTCTGTTAAGACCGAGAAACGTGTGAGCTTCCGGAATGATGTTGTTCCTTTGATCTGAAAAGTGACAGTGTGTACCTGAAAGGAAGTCCTGATCTTAGGATTACACAGAGCATGGGATTTAACTCCATTTCTGAGGGAAACACACAGCACAGTTCTCATCCATGAAACACACTCTGCTTTATAGCAAGATGCACGCTCTTGCTTTCTAGAGTCTCTAATACAGCAGGAAACGGGAGAGTACTTAGACCAAGAGAACGGGGTTTCCTACACATAAGGACCTTATCTAGTTCAACTCTGCTTCTGAAACTGATACAAACCACAGGTCCTCTAACATCCAATTCTTTTCAGTTAAGACCGAGAAACCTGTGAGCTACGTGAACTATGTAGCTGCATTTGAGCTGAAAAGTGACAGCGTTTTCCTGAAACGAAATCTTTCTTGTAAGAAGACACAGAGCCTGGGATTTAACAATATTTCTGAAGCAAAACAGACAGCACAGTTCTCTTCCATGAAACACACTCTGCTTTAGAGCAAGAAGCACGCTCTTGCTTTCTAGAGTCTCTAACACAGCATTCTACATGAGAATGCTCAGAACAAAAGAACGGTGTTTCCTAAACATACGCACCATATCTAGTTCAATTCTGCTTCTGAAACTGATACTAACCACAGCTCCTATTACATCCAATGCTTTTCAGTTAAGAGCAAGAAACGTTTGAGCCTCATGAACGATGTTGCTTCCATTGAGCTGAAAAGTGAATGTATTTACCTGAAACAAAATCTTGCTTGTAGGAAGACACAGAGCCTGGGATTTAACTCCATTTCTGAAGGCAAACTCACAGCACAGTTCTCATCCATGAAACACACTCTGCTTTAGAGCAATAAGCACGCTCTTGCTTTCCAGAGTCTCTAAATCAGCAGGAAGTAGAAGTGTTCTGAGACCAAACGAACGGGGTTTGCTACACATACAGACCATATCTAGTTCAACTCTGCTTCTGAAACTGATACAAACTACAGGTCCTCTAACATCCAATGCTTTTCAGTTAAGAGCGAAAAACATGTGAGCTACGTGAACGATGTTGCTTCCTTTGAGCTGAAAAGTAAATGCATTTACCTGAAACGAAATCTTGCTTGTAAGAGACACAGAGCCTGGGATTTAATGATGTTTCTGATGCGAAACAGACAGCACAGTTCTCATCCATGAAACACACTCTCCTTTAGAGCAAGAAGCACGCTCTTGTTTTCTGGAGTCACTAATACAGCATTCTACATGAGAGTGCTCAGAAAAAAAGAACGGTGTTTCCTACACATATGCACCATATCTAGTTCAATTCTGCTTCTGAAACTGATACTAACCATATAGGTCCTATAACATCCAATGCTTTATAGTTAAGAGCAAGAAACGTGTGAGCTTCGTGAACGATGTTGCTTCCTTTGAGCTGAAAAGTGAATGCATTTACCTGAAAGGAAATCTTGCTTGAAGGAAGACACTGAGCCTGGGATTTAACTCCATTTCTGAAGGCAAACTGACAGCACAGTTCTCATCCATGAAACACACTCTGCTTTAGAGCAAGAAGCACTGTCTTGCTTTCTGGAATCTCTAATACAACAGGAACCTTGAGTGTGTTCAGAACAAAAGAACGGTGTTTCCTACACACACGGACCATATCTACTTCAACTCTGTTTCTGAAACTGAAACAAACCACAGGTCCTCTAACATCAAATGCTTTTCAGTTAAGACCGAGAAATGTGTGAGCATCGTGAAGGATGTATCTTCCTTTGAGCTGAAAAGTGACAGTGTTTACCTGAAAGGAAGTCCTCCTTGTAGGATTACAAAGAGCATGGGATTTAACTCCATTTCTTAAGGAAACAAAAAGCACAGTTCTCATCCATGAAACACACTCTGCTTTAGTGCAAGAAGCACACTCTTGCTTTCTGGAGTCTCTAATACAGCAGGAAACGTAAGTGTGTTCAGAACAAAAGAACGGTGTTTCCTACACATACGGCCTATATCTATTTCAATTCTGCTTCTGAAACTGATAGAAACCACCAGAGCTCTATCATCCAATGCTTTTCAGTTAAGAGCAAGAAACGTGTGAGCTTCGTGAAGGATGTAGCTTCCTTTGAGCTGAAAAGTGACTGTGTTTACCTGAAACGAAGTTTTGCTTGTCTGAAGACTCAGAGCCTGGGATTTAACTCCATTTCTGAAGGCAAACTCACAGCACAGTTCTCATCAATGAAACACACTGAGCTTTAGAGCAAGAAGCACGCTCTTACTTTTGGGAGTCTCTAATACAGCAGGAAACTTGAGTGTGTTCAGAACAAAAGAACGGTGTTTCCTAAACACACGGACCATATCTAGTACAACTCTGCTGCTTAACCTGATACAAACCACAGGTCCTCTAACATCAAATACTTTTCAGTTAAGACAGAGAAATGTGTAAGCTTCGTGAACGATGTAGCTTCCTTTGAGCTGAAAAGTGACAGTGTTTACCTGAAAGATAGTCCTGCTTTTAGGATTACACAGAGCATGGGATTTAACTCCATTTCTGAGGGAAACACATAGCACAGTTCTCATCCATGAAACACACTCTGCTTTAGAGCACGAAGCATGCTCTTGCTTTCTAGAGTCTCTAATACAGCAGGAAACGGGAGTGTACTGAGACCAAATGAACGGGGTTTCCTACACATATCAACCATTTCTAGTTCCACTCTGCTTCTGAAACTGATACAAACCACAGGTCCTCTAACATCCAATGCTTTTCAGTTAAGAGCGAAAAACGTGTGAGGTTCATGAACCTTGTTGCTTCCTTTGAGCTGAAAAGTGAATGCATTTACCTGAAACGAAATCTTGCTTGTAGGAAGACACAGAGCCTGGGATTTAACTCCATTTCTGAAGGGAAACTCACAGCACAGTTTTCATCCATGAAACACACTCTGCTTTAGAGCAAGAAGCACTCTCTTGCTTTCGGAGTCTCTAATACAGCAGGAAACTTGAGTTTGTTCAGAACAAAAGAACGGTGTTTCCTACACACTCAGTCCATATCTAGTTCAACTCTGCTTCTGAAACTGATACAAACCACAGGTCCTCTAACATCCAATGCTTTTCAGGTAAGAGCGAGAAATGTGTGAGCTTCGTGAACAATTTAGCTTCCTTTGAGCGGAAAAGTGACGGCATTTACCTGAAATGAAGTCTTCCTTGTGGGGAGACACAGAGCCTGGGATTTAACTCCATTTCTGATGGGAAGCACACAGCTCAGTTCTCATCCATGAAACACACTCTACTTTAATGCAAGAAGCTCGCTCTTGCTTTCTAGAGTCTCTAATACAGCAGGAATAGGGAGTGTATTTAGACCAAGAGAACGGGGTTTCCTACACACAAGGACCATATCTAGTTCAACTCTGCTTCTGAAACTGATACAAACAACAGGTTCTCTAACATCCAATTCTTTTCAGTGAAGACCGAGAAACCTGTGAGCTACGTGAACTATGTAGATGCATTTGAGCTGAAAAGTGACAGCGTTTTCCTGAAACAAAATCTGGCCTTTAGGAAGACACAGAGCCTGCTATTTAACTCCATTTCTGAGGGGAAACACACAGCACAGTTCTCATCCATGAAACACACTATGCTTTAGAGCAAGAAGCACGCTCTTGCTTTCTGGAGTCTCTAATAGAGCAGGAAACGTGAGTGTGCTCAGAACAAAAAACGGTGTTTCCTACACATACTTACCATATCTAGGTCAATTCTTCTTCTGAAACTGATACAAACCACAGGTCCTCTAACATCCAATGCTTTTCAGTTAAGAGCAAGAAACATGTGAGCTTCGTGAACGATGTTGCTTCCTTTGAGCTGAAAATTGAATGCATTTTCCTGAAAGGAAATCTTGCTTGTAAGAAGACACAGAGCCTGGGATATAATTATATTTCTGAAGTGAAACACACAGCACAATTGTCATCCATGAAACACACTCTGCTTTAGAGCAGAAGCACACTCTTCCTTTCTAGAGTCACCAATACAGCATTCTACTTGATAGTGCTCAGAACAAAAGAACAGTGTTTCCTACACATATCCACCATTTCTAGTTCATCTCTTCTTCTTAAACTGTTACAAACCACCGGTGCTATAACATCCAATGCTTTTCATTTGAGAGCAAGATACATGTGAGCTTCGTATACGATGTAACTTCATTTGAGCTGAAAATTGTCTGCGTTTACCTGAAACGAAGTCTTGATTGTAGGAAGACACAGAGCCTTGGATTTAACTCCATTTCTGAAGCGAAACAGAGAGCACAGTTCTCATCCATGAAATATACTCTGCTTTAGAGGAAGAAGCACGCTCTTCCTTTCTAGAGTCTCTAATAGAGGA
Organism: Onychomys leucogaster; assembly: GCA_949786385.1. Taxonomy (NCBI): domain Eukaryota; kingdom Metazoa; phylum Chordata; class Mammalia; order Rodentia; family Cricetidae; genus Onychomys; species Onychomys leucogaster. The sequence continues at coordinate 3,051,449 of CATKUP010000055.1, forward strand.
GGAAATGTGAGTGTGCTCAGAACAAAAGAACAGTGTTTCCTACAAATATGGACCATTTCTAGTTCAACTCAGCTTCTGAAACTGAGACAAACCACAGGTCCTCTAACCTCCAATGCTTTTCAGGTAAGAGCGAGAAATGTGTGAGCTTCGTGAACAATTTAGCTTCCTTTGAGCGGAAAAGTGACGGCATTTACCTGAAATTAAGTCTTCCTTGTGGGGAGACACAGACCCTGGGATTTAACTCCATTTCTGAAGGGAAACACACAGCTCAGTTCTCATCCATGAAACACACTCTACTTTAATGCAAGAAGCTCACTCTTGCTTTCTAGAGTCTCTAATACAGCAGGAAATGGGAGTATATTTAGACCAAGAGAACGGGGTTTCCTACACACAAGGACCATATCTAGTTCAACTCTGCTTCTGAAACTGATACAAACAACAGGTCCTCTAACATCCAATTCTTTTCAGTTAAGACCAAGAAACCTGTGAGCTACGTGAACTATGTAGCTGCATTTGAGCTGAAAAGTGACAGCGTTTTCCTGAAACAAAACCTGGCCTTTAGGAAGACAGAGAGCCTGCGATTTAACTCCATTTCTGAGGGAAACACACAGCACAGTTCTCATCCATGAAACACACTCTGCTTTATAGCAAGATGCACGCTCTTGCTTTCTAGAGTCTCTAATACAGCAGGAAATGGGAGAGTACTTAGACCAAGAGAACGGGGTTTCCTACACATAAGGACCTTATCTAGTTCAACTCTGCTTCTGAAACTGATACAAACCACAGGTCCTCTAACATCCAATTCTTTTCAGTTAAGACCGAGAAACCTGTGAGCTACGTGAACTATGTAGCTGCATTTGAGCTGAAAAGTGACAGCGTTTTCCTGAAACGAAATCTTTCTTGTAAGAAGACACAGAGCCTGGGATTTAACAATATTTCTGAAGCGAAACAGACAGCACAGTTCTCTTCCATGAAACACACTCTGCTTTAGAGCAAGAAGCACGCTCTTGCTTTCTAGAGTCTCTAACACAGCATTCTACATGAGAATGCTCAGAACAAAAGAACGGTGTTTCCTAAACATACACACCATATCTAGTTCAATTCTGCTTCTGAAACTGATACTAACCACAGCTCCTATTACATCCAATGCTTTTCAGTTAAGAGCAAGAAACGTTTGAGCCTCATGAACGATGTTGCTTCCATTGAGCTGAAAAGTGAATGTATTTACCTGAAACAAAATCTTGCTTGTAGGAAGACACAGAGCCTGGGATTTAACTCCATTTCTGAAGGCAAACTCACAGCACAGTTCTCATCCATGAAACACACTCTGCTTTAGAGCAATAAGCACGCTCTTGCTTTCCAGAGTCTCTAAATCAGCAGGAAGTAGAAGTGTTCTGAGACCAAACGAACGGGGTTTGCTACACATACAGACCATATCTAGCTCAACTCTGCTTCTGAAACTGATACAAACCACAGGTCCTCTAACATCCAATGCTTTTCATTTAAGACTGAGAAATGTGTGAGCTTCGTGAACGATGTAGCTTCCATTGAGCTGAAAAGTTACAGTGTTTACCTGAAAGGAAGTCCTGCTTGTAGGATTACACAGAGCATGGGATTAACTCCATTTCTGAGGGAAACACACAGCACAGTTCTCATCCATGAAACACACTCTGCTTTAGAGCAAGAAACACGCTCTTGCTTTCTAGAGTCTGTAATACAGCAGGAAACGGGAGTGTACTGAGACCAAACAAACGGGGTTTCCTACACATACATAGCATTTCTAGTTCAACTCTGCTTCTGAAACTGATACAAACCACCAGTCCTGTAACATGCAATGTTTTTCATTTAAGAGCAAAAAACGTGTGAGCTTTGTAAACGCTGTTGCTTCCTTTAAGCGGAAAAGTGAATGCATTTACCTGAAATGAAATCTTGCTTGTAAGAAGACACAGAGCCTGGGATTTAACTATATTTCTGAAGCAAAAACACAGCACAGTTTTCATCCATGAAACACACTCTTCCTTAGAGAAAGAATCATGCGCTTGCTTTCTAGAGTCACTAATACAGCATTCTACTTGAGAGTGCTCAGTACAAAATAACGGTGTTTTCTACACATATCCACCATTTCTAGTTCAACTCTGCTTCTGAAACTGATACAAACCACCGGTTCTATAACATCCAATGCTTTTCAGTTGAGAGCAAGTTCGTGTGAGCTTCGTGAACAATGTTGCTTCCTTTGAGATAAAAAGTGAATGTGTTTACGTGAAACGAAGTCTTTTTTGTAGGAAGACACAGAGCCTGGAATTTACCTCCATTTCTAAAGCTAAACACACCGCACAGTTATCATCCATAAATCACACTCTGCTTTACAGCAAGAAGCACGCTCTTGCTTTCTAGAGTCACTAATACAGCATTCTACTTGAGAGTGCTCAGAACAAAAGTTGGTGTTTCCTACACATATAGATCATTTCTAGTTCAACACAGCTTCTGAAACTGAGACAAACGACAAGTCCTCTAACATCCAATGCTTTTAATGTAAGAGCGAGAAATGTGTGAGGTTCGTGAACGATGTAGCTTTGTTTGAACTAAAAAGTGACTGCGTTTACCTGAAAAGAATTCTTGTTTGTATGAAGACACAGAGCCTGGGATTTAACTCCATTTCTGAAGGCAAACACACAGTACAGTTCTCATCCATGAAACACACTCTGCCTTATAGCAAAAGCACGCTCTTTCTTTCTTGAGTCTCTAATACAACAGGAAACTGGAGTGTGCTCAGAACAAAAGAACGGTGTTTCCTACACATACGCACCATATCTAGTTCAATTCTGCTTCTGAAACTGATACTAACCACAGGTCCTATAACATCCAATGCCTTTCAGTTAAGAGCAAGAAACGTGTGAACTTCGTGAACAATGTTACTTCCTTTGACCTGAAAAGTGAATGCATTTACCTGAAACGAAATCTTGCTTGTAAGAAGACACAGAGCCTGGGATTTAAATCCATTTCTGAAGGAAAACACACAGCACTGTTCTAATCTATGAAATATACTCTATTTTAGAGCAAGAAGCACGCTCTTGCTTTCTAGAGTCACTAATACAGCATTCTACTTGAGAGTGCTCAGAACAAAGAACGGTGTTTCTTACACATATAGACCATTTCTAGTTCAACTCAGCTTCTGAAACTGAGACAAACCACAGGTCCTCTAACATCAAATGCTTTTCAGTTAAGACCGAGAAACGTGTGAGCTTCGTGAATGATGTAGCTTCCTTTGAGCTGAAAAGTGAGAGTGCTTACCTGAAAGGAAGTCTTGCTTGTAGGATTACAGAGAGCATGGGATTAAGTCCATTTCGGAGGGAAACACACAGCACAGTTCTCATCCATGAAACACACTCTGCTTTAGAGCAAGAAACACGCTCTTGCTTTCTAGAGTCTATAATAGAGCAGAAAACGGGAGTGTACTGAGACCAAAAGAAAGGGATTTCCTACACATACGGACCATATCTAGTTCAACTCTGCCTTTGCACCTGATACAAACCACGGGTCCTCTAACATCCAGTACTTTTCAATTAAGCGCGAAAAACGTGTGAGCTAGGTGATCAATGTAGCTTCATTTGAGCTGAAAATTATCTGCGTTTACCTGAAAAGAAGTCTTGCTTGTAGGAAGACACAGAGCCTGCGATTTAACTCCATTTCTGAAGGGAAACACACACCACAGTTCTCATCCATGAAACACATTCTGCCTTATATAGCAAAAGCACGCTCTTGCTTTCTAGAGTCTCTAATACAGCAGGAAATGGAAGGGTACTTAGACAGAAAGAACGGGGTTTCCTACACAAACGGACCATATCTAGTTCAACTCTGCTTCTGAAACTAATACAAACCACTGGTACTCTAACATGCAATGTCTTTCATTTAAGAGCGAGAAACCTGTGAGCTCCCTGAACGTTGGAGCTGCACTAGAGCTGAAAAGTGACAGCGTTTTCCTGAAACGAAATCGTGCCTGTAGGAAGACACAGAGCCTGCGATTTAACTCCACTTCTGAAGGGAAACACACAGCACAGTTCTCATCCATGAAACACACTATGTATTAGAGCAAGAAGCATGCTCTTGCTTTCTAGAGTCTCTTATGTAGCAGGAAACGTGTGTGTATTCAGAACAAAGAACGGAGTTTTCCTACACATACAGACCATATCTAGTTCAATTCTTCTTCTGAAACTGATACAAACCACAGGACCTATAACATCCAATGCTTTTCAATTAAGAGCAAGAAACATTTGAGCTTCGTGAAGGATGTTGCTTCCTTTGAGCTGAAAAGTAAATGCATTTACCTGAAAGGAAATCTTGCTTCTAAGAAGACACAGAGCCTGGGATTTAACTATATTTCTGAAGTGAAAACACAGCACCGTTGTCATCCATGAAACACACTCTGCTTTAGAGAAAGAAGCATGCTCTTGCTTTCTAGATTCACTAATACAGCATTCTACTTGAGAGTGCTCAGTACAAAAGAACGGTGTTTCCTACACATATCCACCATTTCTAGTTCAACTCTGCTTCTGAAACTGATACAAACCACAGGTCCTCTAGCATCCAATGCTTTTCAGTTAAATGCTAGAAACGTGTGAGCTTCGTGAAACATATTGCTTCCTATGAGCTGAAAAGTGAATGCGTTTTCGTGAAACGAAGTCTTGCTTGTAGGAAGACAAAGATCCTTGGATTTAACTTCATTTCTGAAGGGAAAAATACAGCACAGTTATCATCAATGAACCACACTCTGCTTTAGATCAAGAAGCATGCACTTGCTTTCTAGAATCTCTAATACAACAGGAAACGTGAGTGTACTTAGACCAAATGAACGGAGTTTCCTACACATATGGACCATATCTAGTTCAACTCTGCTTCTGAAACTGATAAAAACCACTGGTCCTCTAACATGAAATACTTTTCACTTAAGAGCAAGAAACATGTGAGCTTCGGGAACAATGTAGATTCGTTTGAACTGAAAAGTGACTGAGTTTACCTGAAATGAATTCTTGCTTGTACAAAGACACAGAGCCTGGGATTTAACTCCATTTCTGAGGGAAACACACAGCACAGTTCTCATCAATTAAACACACTCTGCTTTCTAGCAAGAAGCATGCTCTTGCTTTCTAGAATCTCGAATACAGCATGAAACGTGAGTGTACTTAACCAAAAGAACGGGGTTTCCTACACATATGGACCATATCTAGTTCAACTCTTCTTCTGAAACTGATAAAAACCACGGGTCCTCTAACATCCAATGCTTTTCAGTTAAGACCGAGAAATGTATGAGCTTCGTGAAGGATGTAGCTTCCTTTGAGCTAATAAGTGACTGTGTTTACCTCAAACGAAGTTTTGCTTATAGGAAGACACAGAGCCTGGGATTTAACTCCATTTCTGAAGGCAAACTCACAGCACAGTTCTCATCCATGAAACACACTCTGCTTTAGAGCAAGAAGCACTCTCTTGCTTTCTAGAGTCTCTAATACAGCAGGAAACGGGAGTGTTCTGAGACCAAACAGACGGGGTTTCCTACACATACTGACCATATCTAGTTCAACTCTGCTTCTGAAACTGATACAAACCACCGGTTCTATAACATCCAATGCTTTTCAGTTGAGAGCAAGATCGTGTGAGCTTCATGAACGATGATGCTTCCTTTGAGATAAAAAGTGAATGTGTTTACGTGAAACGAAGTCTTGCTTGTAGGAAGACACAGAGCCTGGAATTTACCTCCATTTCTAAAGCTAAACACACCGCACAGTTATCATCCATAAATCACACTCTGCTTTACAGCAAGAAGCACGCTCTTGCTTTCTAGAGTCACTAATACAGCATTCTACTTGAGAGTGCTCAGAAAAAAAGAATGGTGTTTCCTACACATATAGATCATTTCTAGTTCAACTCAGCTTCTGAAACTGAGACAAACCACAAGTCCTCTCATATCCAATGCTTTTAAGGTAAGAGCAAGAAATGTGTGAGGTTCGTGAATGATGTAGCTTTGTTTGAACTAAAAAGTGACTGCGTTTACCTGAAAAGAATTCTTGTTTGTATGAAGACACAGAGCCTAGGATTCAACTCCATTTCTGAAGGCAAACACACAGTACAGTTCTCATCCATGAAACACTTTCTGCCTTATAGCAAAAGCACGCTCTTTCTTTCTTGAGTCTCTAATACAACAGGAAACTGGAGTGTGCTCAGAACAAAAGAACGGTGTTTCCTACACATACGCACCATATATAGTTCAATTCTGCTTCTGAAACTGATACTAACCACAGGTCCTATAAGATCCAATGCCTTTCAGTTAAGAGCAAGAAACGTGTGAGCTTCGTGAACGATGTTACTTCCTTTGAGCTGAAAAGTGAATGCATTTACCTGAAACGAAATCTTGCTTATAAGAAGACACAGAGCCTGGGATTTAACTCCATTTCTGAAGCAAAACACACAGCACTGTTCTCATCTATGAAATATACTCCAGTTTAGAGCAAGAAGCACGCTCTTGCTTTCTAGAGTCACTAATACAGCATTCTACTTGAGAGTGCTCAGAACAAAGAACCGTGTTTCTTACACATATAGACCATTTCTAGTTCAACTCAGCTTCTGAAACTGAGACAAACCACAGGTCCTCTTACATCCAATGCTTATCAGGGAAGAGCTAGAAATGTGTGAGCGCCGTGAACAATTTAGCTTCCTTTGAGCTGAAAAGTGACTGCGTTTACCTGCAATTAAGTCTTACATGTAGGGAGACACAGAGCCTGGGATTTAACTCCATTTCTGAAGGGAAACACACAGCACAGTTCTCATCTATGAAATACACTCTGCTTTAGAGCAAGAAGCACGTTTTCTCTTCCTGGAGTATCTAATACAGCAGGAAACGGGAGTGTTCTGATACCAAATGAACGGGGTTTCCTACACATAAGGACCATATCTAGTTCAACTCTGCTTCTGATACTGATACAAACCACTGGTCCTCTAACATGCAATGTTTTTCATTTAAGAGCGAGAAACCTGTGAGCTTCCTGAACGTTGTACCTGCATTTGGGCTGAAAAGTGACAGCGTTTTCAGGAAAAGAAATCTAGACTGTAGGAAGACACAGAACTTGCGATTAACTCCATTTCTGAAGGGAAACACACAGGACAGTTCTCATCCATGAAACTCACTATGCATTAGAGCAAGAAGCATGCTCTTGCTTTCTGGAGTCTCTAATATAGCAGGCAACGTGAGTGTATTCAGAACAAAGAACGGAGTTTTCCTACACATACAGACCATATCTAGTTCAACTCTGCTTCTGAAACTGATACAAACCACCGGTCCTATAACATCCAATGCTTTTCAGTTGAGAGCAAGATACGTGTGAGCTTCGTGAACGATGTAGCCTCCTTTGAGCTGAAAAGTGAATGTGTTTACCTGAAACGAAGTCTTGCTTGTAGGAAGACACAGAGCCTGGGATTTACCTCCGTTTCTAAAGCTAAACACACAGCACAGTTATCATCCATGAATCACACTCTGTTTTAGAGCAAGAAACACGCTCTTGCTTTCTTGAGTCTCTAATGCTGCAGGATACTTGAGTATGCTCAGAACAAAAGAAAGGTGTTTCCTACACATACGCACCATATCTAGTTCAATTCTGCTTCTGAAACTGATACAAACTACAGGTCCTATAACATCCAATGCTTTTCAGATAAGAGCAAGAAACATGTGAGCTTCGTGAACGATGTTGCTTACTTTGATCTGAAAAGTGTAGTTGTTTACCTGAAATGAAGTCTTGCTTGTAGGAAGACACAGAGCCTGGGATTTACCTCCTTTTCTGAAGGTAAACACACAGCACAGTTATCATCTATGAATCACACTCTGCTTTAGAGCAAGAAGCAAGCTCTTGCTTTCTAGAATCTCTAATACAGCATGAAATGTGGCTGTACTTAACCAAACGAACGAGGTTTCCTACACATGTGGACCATATCTAGTTCAACTCTGCTTCTGAAACTGATAAAAACCTCTGGTCCTCTAACATCAAATACTTTTCACTTAAGAGCAAGAAACGTGTGAGCTTCAGGAACAATGTAGATTCGTTTGAACTAAAAAGTGACTGCGTTTACCTGAAATGAATTCTTGCTTGTACGAAGACACAGAGCCTGGGATTTAACTCCATTTCGGAGGGAAACACACAGCACAGTTCTCATCCATTAAACACACACTGCTTTATAGCAAGAAACATGCACTTGCTTTCTAGAATCTCTAATACAGCATGAAACCTGAGTGTACTTAACCTAAAGAACGGAGTTTTCAACACATATGGACCATATCTAGTTCAACTCTGCTTCTGAAACTGATACAAACCACCGGTCCTCTAACATCCAATGTTTTTCAGTTAAGAGCAAGAAACGTGTGAGCTTTGTGAACGATGTTGCTTCCTTTGAGCTGAAAAGTGAATGCATTAACCTGAAACGAAATCTTGCTTGCAAGAAGACACAGATCCTGGGATTTAATTATATTTCTGAAGAGAAACACACAGCCCAGTTGTCATCCATGAAACACACTCTGCTTTAGAGGCAGAAGCACGCTCTTGCTTTCTAGAGTCACTAAAACAGCATTATACTTGAGAGTGCTCAGAACAAAAGAACGGTGTTTCCTGCACATATCCACCATTTCTAGATCAGCTCTTCTTCTGAAACTGATACAAACCACAGGTCCTCTAACATCCAATGCATTTCATTTAATTGCGAGAAACCTGTGAGCTTCGAGAACGATGTTGGTCCTTTGAGCTGAAAAGTGAATACCTTTACCTGAAACGACGTCTTGCTTATAGGACGACAAAGATCCTGGGATTTACCTCCATTTCTGAAGGGAAACACACAGCACAGTTATCATCAAGGAAACACACTCTGCTTTAGAGAAAGAAGCACGCTCTTGCTTTCTGGAGTCCCTAATACAGCAGGAAACGTGAGAGTGTTCAGAACAAAAGAACGGTGTTTCCTACACATATGGACCATATCTATTTCAACTCTACTTCTGAAACTGATAGAAACCACTGGTCCTCTAATATCCAATGCTTCTCAGTTAAGACTGAAAAACGTGTGAGCTTCGTGAAGGATGTAGCATCCTTTGAGCTAAAATGTGACTGTGTTTACTTGAAACGAAGTTTTGCATTTAGGAAGACTCAGAGCCTGGGTTTTAACTCCATTTCTGAAGGCAAACACACAGCATATTTCTCATCCATGAATCACACTCTGCTTTATAGCAAGAATCACGATCTTGGTTTCTAGAGTCTCCAATACAGCAGGAAACGGGAGTGTTCTGAGACCAAATGAACGGTGTTTCCTACCCACACGGACCATATCTAGTTCAACTCTGCTTCTAAAACTGATACAAACCACCGGTTCTATAACATCCAATGCTTTTCAATTAAGAACGAGAAACGTGTGAGCTTGGTGAATAATGTAGCTTCATTTGAGCTGAAAACTGTGTGCGTTTACCTGAAACGAAGTCTTGCTTGTAGGAAGACACAGATCCTGGGATTTAACTCCATTTCTGAAGTGAAACACACAGCACTGTTCTCATCCATGAAATATAATCTGCTTTAGAGCAAGAAGCACGCTCTCACTTTCTAGAGTCTCTAATACAGCAGGAAACATGAGTGTGTTCAGAACAAAAGAACAGTGTTTCCTACCCACACGGACCATATCTAGTTCTACTCTGCTTCTGAAACTGATGTAAACCACCGCTTCTATAACATCCAATGCTTTTCAGTTGAGAGCAAGATCGTGTGAGCTCGTGAACGATGTAGCTTCTTTTAAGATAAAAAGTGAATGTGTTTAACTGAAACGAAGTCTTAATGTAGGAAGACAATGAGCCTGGCATTTACGTCCATTTCTAGCTAAACACACAGCACAGTTATCATCCATAAATCACACTCTGCTTTACAGCAAGAAGCATGCTCTTACTTTCTAGAGTCACTAACACAGCATTCTACTTGAGAATGCTCAGAACAAAAAAATGGTGTTTCCTACACATATTGATCATTTCTAGTTCAACTCTGCTTCTGAAACTGAGACAAACCACAGGTCCTCTACCCTCCACTGCTTTACAGGTAAGAGCGAGAAATGTGTGAGGTTCGTGGACGATGTTGCTTCGTTTGAACTAAAAAGTGACTGCGTTTACCTGAAATGAATTCTTGCTTGTACATAGACACAGAGCCTGGCATTTCCCTCCCTTTCTGAAGCTAAACACACAGCACAGTTATCACCCATGAATCACACTCTGCTTTAGAGCAAGAAGCACGCTCTTGCTTTCTAGAATCTCTAATACAGCATCAAATGTGAGTGTACTTACCCAAAAAAACGTGGGTTCCTACACATATGGTCATATCTAGTTCAACTCTGCTCCTGAAACTGATACAAACCACGAGTCCTCTAACATCAAATACTTTTCTCTTAAGAGAAAGAAATGTGTGAGCTTCGGGAACAATGTAGCTTCATTTGAATTAAAAAGTGACTGCGTTTACCTGAAATGTATTGTTTCTTGTATGAAGACACAGAGACTGGGATTTAACTCCATTTCTGAGGGAAACACACAGCACAGTTCTCATCCATGAAACACCATCTGCCTTATAGGAAGAGCATGCTCTTGCTTTCTTGAGTCTCTAATACAGCAGGAAACTTGAGTGTGCTCAGAACAAAAGAACGGTGTTTCCTACACATACGCACCATATCTAGTTCAATTTTGCTTCTGAAACTGATACAAACCACTGGTCCTATAACATCCAATGCTTTTCAGTTAAGAGCAAGATACGTGTGAGCTTCGTGAACAATGTAGCTTCCTTTGAGCTGAAAAGTGAATGTGTTTACCTGAAACGAAGTCTTGCATGTAGGAAGACACAGAGCCTGGGATTTACCTCCATTTCTAAAGCTAAACACACAGCACAGTTATCATCCATGAATCACACTCTGCTTTAGAGCAAGAAGCACGCTCTTGCTTTCTAGAGTCACTAATACAGCATTCTACTTGAGAGTGCTCAGAACCAAAGAATGGTGTTTCCTATACATATAGATCATTTCTAGTTCAACTCAGCTTCTGAAACTGAGACAAACCACAGGTCCTCTAACATCCAGTGCTTTTCAGGGAAGAGCGAGAAATGTGCGAGTTTCGTGAATTATGTTGCTTCCTTTGAACTAAAAAGTGACTGCGTTTACCTGAAATGAATTCTTGCTTGTATGAAGACACAGAGCCTGCGATTTAAGTCCATTTCTGAAGGGAAACACACAGCACATTTCTGATCCATGAATCACACTATGTATTAGAACAAGAAGCACGCTCTTGCTTTCTGGAGTCTCTAATATAGCAGGAAACGTGTGTGTATTCACAACAAAGAACGGAGTTTTCCTACACATACAGACCATATCTAGTTCAGCTCTTCTTCTGAAACTGATACAAACCACAGGTCCTCTACCATCCAATGCTTTACATTTAATTGCGAGAAACCTGTGAGCTTTGAGAACGATGTTGCTCCTTTGAGCTGAAAAGTGAATGCGTTTACCTGAAACGACGTCTTGCTTATAGGAAGACAAAGATCCTGGGATTTACCTCCATTTCTGAAGGGAAACACACAGCACAGTTATCATCAATGAAACACACACTGCTTTAGAGAAAGAAGCACGCTCTTGCTTTCTGGAGTCTCTAATACAGCAGGAAACGTGAGAATGTTCAGACCAAAAGAACGGTGTTTCCTACACATATGGGCCATATCTATTTCAACTCTGCTTCTGAAACTGATTTAAACCACCGGTCCTCTAACATCCAATGTTTTTCATTTAAGACTGAGAAACGTGTGAGCTTCGTGAGGATGTAGCATCCTTTGAGCTAAAAAGTGACTGTGATTACCTGAAACGAAGTTTTGCTTGTAGGAAGACTCAGAGCCTGGGTATTAACTCCATTTCTGAAGGCAAACACAAAGCACAGTTCTCATCCATGAAACACACTCTACTTTAGATCAAGAAGCACGCTCTTGCTTTCTAGACTCTCCAATACAGCAGGAAACGGGAGTGTTCTGAGACCAAACGAACGGGGTTTCCTACACTTACGGACCATATCTAGTTCAACTCTACTTCTGAAACTGATACAAACCACGGGTCCTCTAACATCCAATACTTTACAATTAAGAACGAGAATCGTGTGAGCTTGGTGAATAATGTAGATTCATTAGGCTGAAAATTGTGTGCGTTTACCTGAAACGAAGTCTTGCTTGTAGGAAGACACAGATCCTGGGATTTAACTCCATTTCTGAAGGGAAACACACAGCACTGTTCTCATCCATGAAATATACTCTGCTTTAGAGCAAGAAGCACGCGCTCGCTTTCTAGATTCTCTAATACAGTAGGAAACATGAGTGTGTTCAGAACAAAAGAACGGTGTTTCCAACCCACACGGACCATATCTAGTTCAACTCTGCTTCTGAAACTGATATAAACCACCGGTTCTATAATATCCAATGCTTTTCATTTGAGAGCAAGATCGTGTGAGCTTCATGAAAGATGTAGCTTCCTTTGAGATAAAAAGTGAATGTGTTTAACTGAAACGAAGTCTTAATGTAGGAAGACACAGAGCCTGGGATTTACCTCCATTTCTAGCTAAACACACAGCAGAGTTATCATCCATAAATCACACTCTGCTTTACAGCAAGAAGCATGCTCTTACTTTCTACAGTCACTAATACAGCATTCTACTTGAGAATGCTCAGAACAAAAGAATGGTGTTTCCTACACATATCGATCATTTCTAGTTCAACTCAGCTTCTGAAACTGAGACAAACCACAGGTCCTCTAACCTCCAATGCTTTTCAGGTAAGAGCGAGCAATGTGTGAGGTTCGTGAAAGATGTTGCTTCGTTTGAACTAAAAAGTGACTACATTTACCTGAAACGAATTCTTGCTTGTACGAAGACACAGAGCCTGGCATTTACCTCCCTTTCTGAAGCTAACCACACAGCACATTTATTACCCATGAATCATACTCTGCTTTAGAGCAAGAAGCACGCTCTTGCTTTCTAGAATCTCTAATACAGCATGAAATGTGAGTGTACTTACCCAAAAAAACGTGGGTTCCTACACATATGGTCATATCTAGTTCAACTCTGCTCCTGAAACTGATACAAACCACAGGTCCTCTAACATCCAATGCTTTTAATTTAATTGCGAGAAACCTGTGAGCTTCGTGAACGACATATCTGCATTTGAGCTGAAAAGTACAGCGTTTTCCTGAAACGATATCTTAAATGTAGGAAGACACAGAGCCTGAGATTTAACTCCATTTCTGAAGGGAAACACAAAGTACAGTTCTCGTCAATGAAACACACTCTGCCTTATAGCAAAAGCACGCTCTTGCTTTCTTGAGACTCTAATACTGCAGGATACTTGAGTGTGCTCAGAAAAAAAGAACGGTGTTTCCTACACATACGCACCATATCTGGTTCAATTCTGCTTCTGAAACTGATACTAATCTCAGGTCCTATAACATCCAATGCTTTTCAGTTAAGAGCAAGAAACATGTGAGTTTCGTGAACGATGTTGCTTCATTTGAGCTGAAAAGTGAATGCATTTACCTAAAACGAAATCTTGCTTGTAGGAAGACACAGATCCTGGGATTTAATTATATTTCTGAAGTGAAACACACAGCCCAGTTGTCATCCATGAAACACACTCTGCTTTAGAGCAAGAAGCACGCTCTTGCTTTGTAGACTCACTAATAGAGCATTCTACTTGAGAGTGCTCAGAACAAAAGAACGGTGTTTCCTACACATATCCACCATTTCTAGTTCAGCTCTTCTTCTGAAACTGATACAAACCAAAGGTCCTCTAACATCCAATGCTTTTCATTTAATTGCGAGAAACCTGTGAGCTTCGTGAACGATGTTGCTTCCTTTCAGCTGAAAAGTGAATACGTTTACCTGAAACGATGTCCTGCTTATAGGAAGACAAAGATCATGGGATTTACCTCCGTTTCTGAAGGGAAACACACAGCACAGTTATCATCAATGAAACACACTCTGCTTTAGAGAAAGATGCACGCTCTTGCTTTCTGGAGTCTCTAATACAGCAGGAAACGTGAGTGTGTTCAGAACAAAAGAACGGTGTTTCCCTCACATACAGACCATATATATTTCAACTCTGCTTCTGAAACTGGTAGAAACCACCGGTCCTCTAACATCCAATGCTTTTCAGTTAAGACTGAGAAACGTGTGAGCTTCGTGAAGGATGTAGCTTCCTTTGAGCTAAAAAGTGACTGTGTTTACCTGAAACGAAGTTTTGCTTGTAGGAAGACTCAGAGCCTGGGTATTAACTCCATTTCTGAAGGCAAACACACAGCACAGTTCTCATCCATGAAACACACTCTGCTTTAGAGCAAGAAGAAAGCTCTTGCTTTCTAGACTCTCCAATACAGCAGGAAACAGGAGTGTTCTGAGACCAAATGAACGGGGTTTCCTACACATACCGACCATATGTAGTTCAACTCTGCTTCTGAAACTGATACAAACCATGGGTCCTCCAACATCCAATACTTTTCAATTAAGAATGAGAAACGTGTGAGCTTGTTGAATAATGTAGCTTCATTTGAGCTGAAAATTGTGTGCGTTTACCTGAAACGAAGTCTTGCTTGTAGGAGACACAGAGAACGGGATTTAACTCCATTTCTGAAGAAAAACACACAGTACAGTTCTCATCCATGAAACACATTCTGCCTTATAGCAAAAGCACGCTCTTGCTTTCTTGAGTCTCTAATACAGCAGGAAACTTGAGTGTGCTCAGAAAAAAAAAACAGTGTTTCCTACACATACGCACCATATCTAGTTCAATTCTGCTTCTGAAACTGATACTAACCACAGGTCCTATAACAACCAATGCCTTTCTGTTAAGAGCAAGAAACGTGTGAGCTTTGTGAACGATTTTCTTCCTTTGAGCTGAAAAGTGAATGCATTTACCTGAAATGAAATCTTGCTTGTAAGAAGACACAGAGGCTGGGAATTAACTCAATTTCTGAAGCAAAACACACAGCACTGTTCTCATCCATGAAATATACTCTGCTTTAGAGTAAGAAGCACGCTCTTGCTTTCTAGAGTCTCTAATACAGTAGGAAACGGAAGTGTACTTAGCCCAATAGACCGGGGTTTCTTACACAAACGGACCATATCTAGTTCAACTCTGCTTGTGAAACTGATACAAACCACTGGTCCTCTAACATGCAATGTTTTTCATTTAAGAGCGAGAAACCTGTGAGCTTCCTGAACGTTGTAGCTGCATTTGAGCTGAAAAGTGACAGGGTTTTCCTGAAATGAAATCTTGCCTGTAGGAAGACACAGAACTTGCTATTTAACTCCATTTCTGAAGGGAAACACACAGCACAGTTCTCATCCATGAAACACACTATGCATTAGAGCAAGAAGCACGCTCTTGCTTTCTGGAGTCTCTAATATAGCAGGCAACGTGATTGTATTCAGAACAAAGAACGGAGTTTTCCTACACATACAGACCATATCTAGTTCAACTCTGCTTCTAAAACTGACACACACCAAGGGTCCTCTAACATCCAATACTTTTCCATTAAGAACGAGAAACGTGTGAGCTTGGTGAATAGTGTAGCTTCATTTGAGCTGAAAATTGTGTGCTTTTACCTGAAACGAAGTCTTGCTTGTAGGAAGACACAGAGTCTGGGATTTAACTCTATTTCTGAAGAAAAACACACAGTACAGTTCTCATCCATGAAAAACACTCTGCCTTATAGCAAAAGCATGCTCTTGCTTTCTAGAGTCTCTAATACAGCAGGAAACTTGAGTGTGTTCAGAACAAAAGAACAGTGTTTCCTACACACACGGACCATATCTAGTAAAACTCTGCTTCTGAAACTGATACAAACCACCGGTCCTATAACATCCAATGCTTTTTAGTAGAGAGCAAGATACGTGTGAGCTTCGTGAAAGATGTAGCTTCCTTTTAGCTGAAAATTAATGTGTTTACCTGAAATGAAGTCTTGCTGTAGGAAGACACAGAGCCTGGGATTTACCTCCATTTCTAAAGCTAAACACACAGCACAGTTATCATACATGAATCACACTCTGCTTTAGAGCAAGAACCACGTTCTTCCTTTCTGGAGTCTCTAATACAACATTCTACTTGAGATTGCTCAAAAAAGAGAACGGTGTTTCCTACACATAACCACCCTTTCTAGTTCAGCTCTTCTTCTGAAACTGATACAAACCACAATCCTCTAACATCCAATGCTTTTCATTTAATTCAGAGAAACCTGTGAGCTTTGTGAACGATGTTGCTTCCTTTCAGCTGAAAAGTGAATGCGTTTACCTGAAACGAAGTCTTGCTTATAGGAAGAGAAAGATCCTGGGATTTACCTCCGTTTTTGAAGGGAAACACACAGCACAGTTATCATCAATGAAACACACTCTGCTTTAGAGAAAGAAGCACGCTCTTGCTTTCTGGAGTCTCTAATACAGTAGGAAACGTGAGTGTGTTCAGAACAAAAGAACAGTGTTTCCTACACATACGGACCACATCTATTTCAATTCTGCTTTTGAAACTGATAGAAACCACCAGAGCTCTATCATCCAATGCTTTTCAGTTAAGAGCAAGAAACGTGTGAGCTTCGTGAAGTATGTAGCTTCCTTTGAGCTGAAAAGTGACTGTGTTCACCTGAAACGAAGTCTTGCTTGTAGGAAGACACAGAGCCTGGGATTTAACTCCATTTCTGAAGGCAAACTCACAGCACAGTTCTCATCCATGAAACACACTCTGCTTTAGAGCAAGAAGCACGCTTTTTCTTTCTGGAGTATCTAATACAGCAGGAAATGGCAGTGTTCTGAGACCAAATGAACGAGGTTGTCTACACATAAGGACCATATCTAGTTCAACTCTGCTTCTGAAACTGATACAAACCACGGGTCCTCTAACAACCAATAATTTTCAATTAAGAGCGAGAAACGTGTGAGCTTGGTGAATAATGTAGCTTCATTTGAGCTGAAAATTGTCTGTGTTTCCCTGAAACGAAGTCTTGCTTGTAGGAAGACAAACAGCCTGGGATTTAACTCCATTTCTGAAGCGAAACACACAGCACTGTTCTCATTCATGAAATATACTCTGCTTTAGAGCAAGAAGCATGCTCTTGCTTTCTAGAGTCTCTAATACAGCAGGAAATGGAAGGGTACTTAGACCAAAAGAACGGGGATTCCTACACAAACGGACCATATCTAGTTCAACTCTGCTTGTGAAACTGATACAAACCACTGGTACTCTAACATGCAATGTTTTTCATTTCAGAGCGAGAAACCTGTGAGCTTCCTGAACGTTGTAGCTGCATTTGAGCTGAAAAGTGATAGCGCTTTCCTGAAACGAAATCTTGCCTGTAGGAAGACACAGAGCCTGCGATTTAACTCCACTTCTGAAGGGAAACACACAGCACAGTTCTCATCCAGGAAACACACTATGTATTAGAGCAAGAAGTACGCTCTTGCTTTCTGGAGTCTCTAATATAGCAGGAATCATGTGTGTAATCAAACAAAGAACGGAGTTTTCCTACACGTACAGACCATATCTAGTTCAACTCTGCTTCTGAAACTGATACAAACCACTGGTCCACTAACATCCAATGCTTTTCATTTAAGAGCAAGAAACGGGTGAGCTTCGTGAATGATGTAGGTTCGTTTGAACTGAAAAGTGACTGCGTTTACCTGAAACGATTTCTTGCTTGTAAGGAGACACAGAGCCTGGGATTTAACTCCATTTCTTAAGGAAAACACAAAGTACAGTTCTCATCCATGAAACACACTCTGCCTTTTAGCAAAAGAACGCTCTTTCTTTCTTGAGACTCTAATACTGCAGGATATTTCAGTGTGCTCAGAAAAAAAGTACAGTGTTTCCTACACATAACGACCATTTCTAGTTCAATTCTGCTTCTGAAACTGATACAAACCACAGGTCCTATAACATCCAATGCTTTTCAGTTAAGAGCAAGAAACATGTGAGCTTCGTGATCGTTGTTGCTTCATTTGAGTTGAAAAGTGAATGCATTTACCTGAAATGAAATCTTGCTTGTAAGAAGACACAGATCCTGGGATTTAATTATATTTCTGAAGCGAAACACACACCCCAGTTGTCATCCATGAAACACACTCTGCTTTAGAGCAAGAAGCACACTCTTGCTTTCTAGAGTCACTAATAGAGCATTCTACTTGAGAGTTCTCAGAACAAAAGAACGGTGTTTCCTACACATATCCACCACTTCTAGTTCAGCTCTTTTTCTGAAACTGATACAAACCACAGGTCCTCTAACATGCAGTGCTTTTCATTTAATTGCGAGAAACCTGTGAGCTTCGTGAATGATGTTGCTTCCTTTCAGCTGAAAAGTGAATGTGTTTACCTGAAACGAAGTCCTGCTTATAGGAAGACAAAGATCCTGGGATTTACCTCCATTTCTGAAGGGAAACACACAGCACAGTTATCTTCAATGAAACACACTCTGCTTTAGAGAAAGATGCATGCTCTTGCTTTCTGGAGTCTCTAATACAGCAGGAAACGTGAGTGTGTTCAGAACAAAAGAAAGGTGTTTCCTACACATACGGACCATATATATTTCAACTGTGCTTCTGAAACTGGTAGAAACCACCGGTCCTCTAACATCCAATGCTTTTCAGTTAAGACTGAGAAACGTGTGAGCTTCGTGCAGGATGTAGCATCCTTTGAGCTAAAAAGTGACTGTGTTTACGTGAAAAGAAGTTTTGCTTGTAGGAAGACTCAGAGCCTGGGATTTGACTCCATTTGTGAAAAAAAAACACACAGTACAGTTCTCATCCTTGAAACACACTGTGCCTTATAGCAACAGCACTCTCTTGCTTTCTTGAGTCTCTAATACAGCAGGAAACTTGAGTGTGCTCAGAACAAAAGAACGGTGTTTCCTAAACATACGCACCATATCTAGTTCAATTCTGCTTCTGAAACTGATACTAACCACAGGTCCTATAACAACCAATGCCTTTCAGTTAAGAGCAAGAAACGTGTGAGCTTCGTGAACGATGTAGCTTCCTTTGAGCTTAAAAGTGAATGCATTTACCTGAAACGAAATCTTGCTTGCAAGAAGACACAGATCCTGGGATTTAATTATATTTCTGAAGCGAAACACACAACCCAGTTGTCATCCATGAAACTCACTCTGCTTTAGAGCACGAAGCATGCTCTCGCTTTCTAGAGTCTCTAATACAGCAGGAAACTTGAGTGTGTTCAGAACAAAAGAAAGGTGTTTCCTACCCACAAGGACCATATCTAGTTCAACTCTTCTTCTGAAACTTATACAAACCACAGGTCCTCTAACATCCAATGCTTTTCAGTTGAGAGCAAGATCGTGTGAGCTTCGTGATCGATGTAGATTCCTTTGAGATAAAAAGTGAATGTGTTTACCAGAAACGAAGACTTGCTTGTAGGAAGACACAGAACCTGGGATTTACCTCCATTTCTAAAGCTAAACACACAGCACAGTTATCATCCATAAATCACACTCTGCTTTACAGCAAGAAGCACGCTCTTGCTTTCTAGAGTCACTAATACAGCATTCCACTTGAGAGTGCTCAGAACAAAACAATGGTGTTTCCTACACATATAGATCATTTCTAGTTCAACTCAGCTTCTGAAACTGAGACAAACCACAGGTCCTCTAACATCCAATGCTTTTCAGGTAAGAGCGAGAAATGTGTGAGTTTCGTGAACCATGTAGCTTCGTTTGAACTAAAAAGTGACTGCGTTTACCTGAAAAGAATTCTTGCTTGTACGAAGACACAGACCCTGGGATTTAACTCTATTTCTGAAGAAAAACACACAGTAAAGTTCTCTTCCATGCAACAGACTCTGCCTTATAGCAAAAGCACGCTCTTGCTTTCTTGAATCTCTAATACAGCAGGAAACTTGAGTGTGCTCATAACAAATGAACGGTGTTTCCTACACATAAGCACCATATCTAGTTCAATTCTGCTTCTGAAACTGATACTACCCACAGGTCCTATAACATCTGATGCCTTTCAGTTAAGAGCAAGAAACATGTGAGCTTCGTGAACGATGTTACTTCCTTTAAGCTGAAAAGTGAATGCATTTACCTGAAACGAATTCTTGCTTGTACGCAGACACAGAGCCTGGGATTTTACTCCATTTCTGAGGGAAACACACTGCACAGTTCTCATCATTGAAACACACTCTGCTTTAGAGCAAAAAGCATGGTCTTGCTTTCTAGAGTCTCTCATAGAGCAGGAAACAAGAGTGTACTGAGACCAAAAGAATGGGGTTTCCTACACATATGGACCAATCTAGTTCAATTCTGCTTCTGAAACTGATACAAACCACAGGTCCTCTAACATCAAATGCTTTTCAGTTAAGACCGAGAAACGTGTGAGCTACGTGAACGATGTAGCTTCCTTTGAGCTGAAAAGTAACAGTGTTTACCTGAATGGAAGTCTTGCTTGTAGGATTACACAGAGCCTGGGATTTAACTCCATTTCTGAAGGAAAACACACAGCACAGTTATCATCAATGAAACACACTCTGCTTTAGAGCAAGAAGCACGCTCTTGCTTTCTAGAGTCTTTAAAACAGAAGGACATGGGAGTGTACTTGGACGAAAACAACGGGGTTTCCTAAATATATGGACCATATCTAGTTCAAATCTGCTTCTGAAACTGATACAAACCACGGGTCCTCTAACATCAAATGTTTTTCAGTTAAGACCAAAAAACGTTTGAGCTTCGTTGACGATGTAGCTTCCTTTGAGCTGATAAGTACTGTATTTACATGAAAGGAAGTCTTGCTTGTAGGAATACAAAGAGCCTGAGATTTAACTCCATTTCTGAAGGCAAACACACGGCACAGTTCTCATCCATGAAACACACTCTGCTTTTGCGCAAAAAGCACGCTCTTTCTCTCTAGAATCTCTCATAGAACTGGAAACAGTTGTGTCCTGAGACCAAAAGAATGGGGTTTCCTACACATACGTAGCATATCTAGTTCAACTCTGCTTCTGAAACTGATAAAAACCACCGGTCCTCTAACATCCAATGCTTTCCATTTAAGAGCAAGAAACGTGTGAGCTTCGTGAACGACATAGCTGCATTTGAGCTGAAAAGTACAGCGTTTTCCTGAAACGATATCTTAAATGTAGGAAGACACAGAGCCTGAGATTTAACTCCATTTCTGAAGGGAAACACACAGCACAGTTCTCATCCATGAAACACACTATGCTTAAGAGCAAGAATCACGCTCTTGCTTTCTGGAGTCTCTAATACAGCAGGGAACGTGAGTGTGTTCAGAACAAAAGAACGGAGTTTCCTACACATATGGACCATATCTAGTTGAACTCTGATTCTGAAACTGATACAAACCACTGGTCCTCTAACATCCAATGCTTTTCAGTTAAGAGCGAGATACGTGTGAGCTTCGTGAACGATGTTGCTTCCTTTGAGCTGAAAAGTAATGTGTTTACCTGAAAGAACGTCTTACATGTAGGAATACAAATAGCCTGAGATTTAACTCCATTTCTGAAGGGAAAGACACAGCACAGTTCTCCTCCATGAAACACACTCTGCTTTAGAGCAAGAAGCACGCTCTTGCTTTCTGGAGTCTATAATACAGCAGGAAACGTGAGTGTGTTCAGTACAAAAGAACAGTGTTTCCTACACATACGGACAATATCAAGTTCAACTCTGCTTCTGAAACTGATTGAAACCACCAGACTGCTAACATCCAATGCTTTTCGGTTAAGAGTAAGAAACTTGTGAGCTTCGTGAACGATGTAGCTTCCTTTGAGCTGAAAAGTGAATGCGTTTACCTGAAACGAAGTCTTGCTTGTAGGAAGACACAGAGCCTGGGATTTAACTCCATTTCTGAATGGAAACACACAGCACAGTTATCATCCATGAATCACACTCTGCTTTAGAGCAAGAAAGACGCTCTTGCTTTCTAGAGATTCTAATACAGCAGGAAACGGGAGTGTACTTAGACCAAAAGAATGGGGTTTCATACACATATGGACCATATCTAGTTCAAATCTGCTTCAGAAACTGATACAAACAACAGGTCCTCTAACATCAAATGCTTTTCAGTTAAGACAGAGAAACGTTTGAGCTTAGTGGATGAGGTAGCTTCCTTTGAGCTGATAAGTACTGTGTTTACATGAAAGGAAGTCTTGCTTGTAGGAATACAAAGAGCCTGAGATTTAACTCCATTTCTGAAGGCAAACACACGGCACAATTCTCATCCATGAAGCACACTCTGCTTTTGCGCAAAAAGCACCCTCTTTCTCTCTAGAATCTCTCATAGAACTGGAAACAGTTGTGTCCTGAGACCAAAAGAATGGGGTTTCCTACACATACGTAGCATATCTAGTTCAACTCTGCTTCTGAAACTGATACAAACCACCGGTCCTCTAGCATCCAATGCTTTCCATTTAAGAGCGAGAAACGTGTGAGCTTCGTGAACAACATAGCTGCATTTGAGCTGAAAAGTACAGCGTTTTCCTGAAACGATATCTTGCCTGCAGGAAGACACAGAGCCTGAGATTTAACTCCATTTCTGAAGGGAAACAAGCAGCACAATTCTCATCCATGAAAAACACTATGCTTTGTAGCAAGAAGCACGCTCTTGCTTTCTGGAATCTCTAATAGAGCAGGGAACATGAGTGTGTTCAGAACAAAAGAACGGTGTTTCCTACAGTTATGCACCATATCTAGTTCAATTCTGCATCTGAACCTGATACAAACCATGGTTCCTATAACATCCAATGCTTTTCAGTTAAGAGTAAGAAACGTGTGAGCTTCGTGAACGATGTAGCTTCCTTTGAGCTAAAAGGTGAATGCGTTTACCTGAGAAGAATTCTTGCTTGTACGAAGACACAGACCCTGGGATTTAACTCTATTTCTGAAGAAAAACACACAGTGAAGTTCTCATCCATGAAACAGACTCTGCCTTATAGCAAAAGCACGCTCTTGCTTTCTTGAGTCTCTAATACAGCAGGAAACGTGAGTGTGCTCAGAACAAAAGAACGGTGTTTCCTACACATAAGCACCATATCTAGTTCAATTCTGCTTCTGAAACTGATACTACCCACAGGTCCTATAACATCCGATGCCTTTCAGTTAAGAGCAAGAAACATGTGAGCTATGTGAATGATGTTACTTCCTTTAAGCTGAAAAGTGAATGCATTTACCTGAAATGAAATCTTGCTTGTAAGAAGACACAGAGCCTGGGATTTAACTCCATTTCTGAAGCAAAACATACAGCACTGTTCTCATCCATGACATATACTCTGCTTTAGAGCAAGAAACACGCTCTTGTTTTCTAGAGTTACTAACACAGAATTCTACATGAGAGTGCTCAGAACAAAAGAACAGTGTTTCCTACACATATAGACCATTTCTAGTTCAACTCTGCCTCTGAAACTGATACAAACCACGGGTCCTCTAACATCAAATACTTTTCACTTAAGAGCGAAAAACGTGTGAGCTTCGGGAACAATGTAGCTTCCTTTGAACTAAAAAGTGACTACGTTTACCTGAAACGAATTCTTGCTTGTACGCAGACACAGAGCCTGGGATTTTACTCCATTTCTGAGGGAAACACACTGCACAGTTATCATCAATGTAACACACTGTGCTTTAGAGCAAAAAGCATGGTCTTGCTTTCTAGAGTCTCTCATAGAGCAGGAAACAAGAGTGTACTGAGACCAAAAGAATGGGGTTTCCTACACATATGGACCAATCTAGTTCAATTCTGCTTCTGAAACTGATACAAACCACAGGTCCTCTAACATCAAATGCTTTTCAGTTAAGACCGAGAAACGTGTGAGCTACGTGAACGATGTAGCTTCCTTTGAGCTGAAAAGTAACAGTGTTTACCTGAAGGGAAGTCTTGCTTGTAGGATTACACAGAGCCTGGGATTTAACTCCATTTCTGAAGGAAAACACACAGCACAGTTATCATCAATGAAACACACTCTGCTTTAGAGCAAGAAGCACGCTCTTGCTTTCTAGAGTCTTTAAAACAGAAGGACATGGGAGTGTACTTGGACGAAAACAACGGGGTTTCCTAAATATATGGACCATATCTAGTTCAAATCTGCTTCTGAAACTGATACAAACCACGGGTCCTCTAACATCAAATGTTTTTCAGTTAAGACCAAAAAACGTTTGAGCTTCGTTGACGATGTAGCTTCCTTTGAGCTGATAAGTACTGTATTTACATTAAAGGAAGTCTTGCTTGTAGGAATACAAAGAGCCTGAGATTTAACTCCATTTCTGAAGGCAAACACACGGCACAGTTCTCATCCATGAAACACACTCTGCTTTTGCGCAAAAAGCACGCTCTTTCTCTCTAGAATCTCTCATAGAACTGGAAACAGTTGTGTCCTGAGACCAAAAGAATGGGGTTTCCTACACATACGTAGCATATCTAGTTCAACTCTGCTTCTGAAACTGATAAAAACCACTGGTCCTCTAACATCCAATGCTTTCCATTTAAGAGCGAGAAACGTGTGAGCTTCGTGAACGACATAGCTGCATTTGAGCTGAAAAGTACAGCGTTTTCCTGAAACGATATCTTAAATGTAGGAAGACACAGAGCCTGAGATTTAACTCCATTTCTGAAGGGAAACACACAGCACAGTTCTCATCCATGAAACACACTATGCTTAAGAGCAAGAATCACGCTCTTGCTTTCTGGAGTCTCTAATACAGCAGGGAACGTGAGTGTGTTCAGAACAAAAGAACGGAGTTGCCTACACATATGGACCATATCTAGTTCAACTCTGCTTCTGAAACTGATACAAACCACTGGTCCTCTAACATCCAATGCTTTTCAGTTAAGAGCGAGATACGTGTGAGCTTCGTGAACGATGTTGCTTCCTTTGAGCTGAAAAGTATTGTGTTTACCTGAAACGAAGTCTTGCTTGTAGGAAGACACAGAGCCTGGGATTTAACTCCATTTCTGAAGTTAAACACACAGCACAGTTATCATCCATGAATGACACTCTGCTTTAGAGCAAGAAAGACGCTCTTGCTTTCTAGAGACTCTAATACAGCAGGAAACGGGAGTGTACTTAGACCAAAAGAATGGGGTTTCATACACATATGGACCATATCTATTTCAAATCTGCTTCAGAAACTGATACAAACAACAGGTCCTCTAACATCAAATGCTTTTCAGTTAAGACAGAAAAACGTTTGAGCTTAGTGGATGATGTAGCTTCCTTTGAGCCGAAAAGTACTCTGTTTACCTGAAAGGAATTCTTGCTTGTAGGATTACACAAAGCCTGGGATTTAACTCCATTTCTGAAGGGAAACAAGCAGCACAATTCTCATCCATGAAAAACACTATGCTTTGTAGCAAGAAGCAGGCTCTTGCTTTCTGGAATCTCTAATAGAGCAGGAAACATGAGTGTGTTCAGAACAAACGAACGGTGTTTCCTACAGTTATGCACCATATCTAGTTCAATTCTGCATCTGAACCTGATACAAACCATGGGTCCTATAACATCCAATGCTTTTCAGTTAAGAGTAAGAAACGTGTGAGCTTCGTGAACGATGTAGCTTCCTTTGAGCTAAAAAGTGAATGCATTTACCTGAAACGAAGTCTTGCTTGTAGGAAGACACAGAGCCTGGGATTTAACTCCAATTCTGAAGGGAAACACACAGCACAGTTCTCATGCATGAAACACACTCTGCTTTTGCGCAAAAAGCATGCTCTTGTTCTCTAGACTCTCTCATAGAGCTGGAAACAGTACTGTACTGAGAAGAAAAGAATGGGGTTTCCTACACGTACTTAGCATATCCAGTTCAACTCTGGTTCTGAAACTGATACAAACCACCGGTCCTCTAACATCCAATGCTTTTAATTTAAGAGCGAGAAACATGTGAGCTTCATGAACAACATAGCTGTATTTGAGCTGAAAAGTACAGCGTTTTCCTGAAAAGAAATCTTGCTGTAGGAAGACACAGAGCCTGCGATTTAACTCCATTTCTGAAGGGAAACACACAGCACAGTTCTCATCCATGAAAAACACTATGCTTTGTAGCAAGAAGCAGGGTCTTGCTTTCTGGAGTCTCTAATATAGCAGGAAACGTGAGTGTCTTCAGAACAAAAGAACGGTGTTTCCTACACATATGGACAATATCTAGTTCAACTCTGCATCTGAAACTGATAGAAACCACCGGTCCTCTAACATCCAATGCTTTTCGGTTAAGAGCGAGAAACGTGTGAGCTTCGTGAACAATGTAGCTTCCTTTGAGCTAAAAAGTGAATGCGTTTACCTGAAATGAAGTCTTGCTTGTAGGAACACACAGAGCCTGGTATTTAACTCCATTTCTGAAGGGAAACACACAGCACAGTTATCATCAATGAAACACACTCTGCTTTAGAGCAAGAAGCATGCTCTTGCTTTCTGGAATCTATATTACAGCAGGAAATGGGAGTGTACTTAGACAAAAAGAACGGGGTTTCCTACACATATGGACCATATCTCGTTCAATTCTGCTTCTGAAACTGATACAAACACGGGTCCTCTAATATCAAATGCTTTTCAGTGAAGACCGAAAAACGTTTGAGCTTCGTTGACGATGTAGCTTCCTTTGAGCTGAAAAGTTCTGTGTTTACCTGAAAGGAATCCTTGCTTGTAGGAATACAAAGAGCCTGAGATTTAACTCCATTTCTGAAGGGAAACACACAGCACAGTTCTCATCCATGAAACACACTCTGCTTTAGAGCAAGAAGCACGCTCTTGCTTTCTGGAGTCTATAATACAGCAGGAAACGTGAGTGTGTTCAGTCCAAAGAACAGTGTTTCCTACACATACGGACAATATCAAGTTCAACTCTGCTTCTGAAACTGATTGAAACCACCAGACTGCTAACATCCAATGCTTTTCGGTTAAGAGTAAGAAACTTGTGAGCTTCGTGAACGATGTAGCTTCCTTTGAGCTGAAAAGTGAATGCGTTTACCTGAAACGAAGTCTTGCTTGTAGGAAGACACAGAGCCTGGGATTTAACTCCATTTCTGAACGGAAACACACAGCACAGTTATCATCCATGAATCACACTCTGCTTTAGAGCAAGAAAGACGCTCTTGCTTTCTAGAGACTCTAATACAGCAGGAAACGGGAGTGTACTTAGACCAAAAGAATGGGGTTTCATACACATATGGACCATATCTAGTTCAAATCTGCTTCAGAAACTGATACAAACAACAGGTCCTCTAACATCAAATGCTTTTCAGTTAAGACAGAGAAACGTTTGAGCTTAGTGGATGAGGTAGCTTCCTTTGAGCTGATAAGTACTGTGTTTACATGAAAGGAAGTCTTGCTTGTAGGAATACAAAGAGCCTGAGATTTAACTCCATTTCTGAAGGCAAACACACGGCACAATTCTCATCCATGAAACACACTCTGCTTTTGCGCAAAAAGCACCCTCTTTCTCTCTAGAATCTCTCATAGAACTGGAAACAGTTGTGTCCTGAGACCAAAAGAATGGGGTTTCCTACACATACGTAGCATATCTAGTTCAACTCTGCTTCTGAAACTGATACAAACCACCGGTCCTCTAGCATCCAATGCTTTCCATTTAAGAGCGAGATACGTGTGACCTTCGTGAACAACATAGCTGCATTTGAGCTGAAAAGTACAGCGTTTTCCTGAAACGATATCTTGCCTGCAGGAAGACACAGAGCCTGAGATTTAACTCCATTTCTGAAGGGAAACAAGCAGCAAAATTCTCATCCATGAAAAACACTATGCTTTGTAGCAAGAAGCAGGCTCTTGCTTTCTGGAATCTCTAATAGAGCAGGAAACATGAGTGTGTTCAGAACAAACGAACGGTGTTTCCTACAGTTATGCACCATATCTAGTTCAATTCTGCATCTGAACCTGATACAAACCATGGGTCCTATAACATCCAATGCTTTTCAGTTAAGAGTAAGAAACGTGTGAGCTTCGTGAACGATGTAGCTTCCTTTGAGCTAAAAAGTGAATGCATTTACCTGAAACGAAGTCTTGCTTGTAGGAAGACACAGAGCCTGGGATTTAACTCCAATTCTGAAGGGAAACACACAGCACAGTTCTCATGCATGAAACACACTCTGCTTTTGCGCAAAAAGCATGCTCTTGTTCTCTAGACTCTCTCATAGAGCTGGAAACAGTACTGTACTGAGAAGAAAAGAATGGGGTTTCCTACACGTACTTAGCATATCCAGTTCAACTCTGGTTCTGAAACTGATACAAACCACCGGTCCTCTAACATCCAATGCTTTTAATTTAAGAGCGAGAAACATGTGAGCTTCATGAACAACATAGCTGTATTTGAGCTGAAAAGTACAGCGTTTTCCTGAAAAGAAATCTTGCTGTAGGAAGACACAGAGCCTGCGATTTAACTCCATTTCTGAAGGGAAACACACAGCACAGTTCTCATCCATGAAAAACACTATGCTTTGTAGCAAGAAGCAGGGTCTTGCTTTCTGGAGTCTCTAATATAGCAGGAAACGTGAGTGTCTTCAGAACAAAAGAACGGTGTTTCCTACACATATGGACAATATCTAGTTCAACTCTGCATCTGAAACTGATAGAAACCACCGGTCCTCTAACATCCAATGCTTTTCGGTTAAGAGCGAGAAACGTGTGAGCTTCGTGAACAATGTAGCTTCCTTTGAGCTAAAAAGTGAATGCGTTTACCTGAAATGAAGTCTTGCTTGTAGGAACACACAGAGCCTGGTATTTAACTCCATTTCTGAAGGGAAACACACAGCACAGTTATCATCAATGAAACACACTCTGCTTTAGAGCAAGAAGCATGCTCTTGCTTTCTGGAATCTATATTACAGCAGGAAATGGGAGTGTACTTAGACAAAAAGAACGGGGTTTCCTACACATATGGACCATATCTCGTTCAATTCTGCTTCTGAAACTGATACAAACACGGGTCCTCTAATATCAAATGCTTTTCAGTGAAGACCGAAAAACGTTTGAGCTTCGTTGACGATGTAGCTTCCTTTGAGCTGAAAAGTTCTGTGTTTACCTGAAAGGAATCCTTGCTTGTAGGAATACAAAGAGCCTGAGATTTAACTCCATTTCTGAAGGGAAACACACAGCACAGTTCTCATCCATGAAACACACTCTGCTTTAGAGCAAGAAGCACGCTCTTGCTTTCTGGAGTCTATAATACAGCAGGAAACGTGAGTGTGTTCAGTCCAAAGAACAGTGTTTCCTACACATACGGACAATATCAAGTTCAACTCTGCTTCTGAAACTGATTGAAACCACCAGACTGCTAACATCCAATGCTTTTCGGTTAAGAGTAAGAAACTTGTGAGCTTCGTGAACGATGTAGCTTCCTTTGAGCTGAAAAGTGAATGCGTTTACCTGAAACGAAGTCTTGCTTGTAGGAAGACACAGAGCCTGGGATTTAACTCCATTTCTGAAGGGAAACACACAGCACAGTTATCATCCATGAATCACACTCTGCTTTAGAGCAAGAAGGACGCTCTTGCTTTCTAGATTCTCTAATACAGCAGGAAACGGGAGTGTACTGAGACCAAAAGAACGGGGTTTCCTACATATATGGACCATATCTAGTTCAAATCTGCTTCAGAAACTGATACAAACAACAGGTCCTCTAACATCCAATGCTTTTAATTTAAGAGCGAGAAACATGTGAGCTTCATGAACGACATAGCTGCATTTGAGCTGAAAAGTAGAGCGTTTTCCTGAAAAGAAATATTGCCTGTAGGAAGACACAGAGCCTGGGATTTAACTCCATTTATGAAGGGAAACACACAGAGCAGTTCTCATCCATGAAAAACACTATGCTTTGTAGCAAGAAACAGGCTCTTGCTTTCTGGAGTCTCTAATAGAGCAGGAAACGTGAGTGTGTTCAGAACAAAAGAACGGTGTTTCCTACACTTATGCACCATATCTAGTTCAATTCTGCTTCTGAACCTGATACAAACCATGGGTCCTATAACATCCAATGCTTTTCAGTTAAGAGTAAGAAACGTGTGAGCTTTGTGAACGATGTAGCTTCCTTTGAGCTAAAAAGTGAATGTGTTTACCTGAAACGAAGTCTTGCTTGTAGGAAGACACAGAGCCTGGGATTTAACTCCATTTCTGAAGGGAAACACAAAGCACAGTTTTCATCCATGAAACACACTCTGCTTTAGAGCAAGAAGCACGCTCTTGCTTTCTGGAGTCTATAATACAGCAGGAAATGGGACTGTACTTAGACCAAAAGAACAGGGTTTCCTACACATATGGACCATATCTAGTTCAATTCTGCTTCTGAAACTGATACAAACCACAGGTCCTCTAACATCAAATGCTTTTCAGTTAAGACCGAGAAACGTGTGAGCTACGTGAACGATGTAGCTTCCTTTGAGCTGAAAAGTGACTGTGTTTACCTGAAAGGAAGTCTTGCTGGTAGGAATACAAAGAGCCTGAGATTTAACTCCATTTCTGAAGTCAAACACACGGCACAGTTCTCATCCATGAAACACACTCTGCTTTAGAGCAAGAAGCACGCTCTTGCTTTCTGGAGTCTATAATACAGCAGGAAACGTGAGTGTGTTCAGAAAAAAGAACAGAGTTTCCTACACATACTGCCCATATCTCGTTCAACTCTGCTTCTGAAACTGATTGAAACCCCCAGACCGCTAACATCCAATGCTTTTCGGTTAAGAGTAAGAAACGTGTGAGCTTCCTGAACGATGTAGCTTCCTTTGAGCTGAAAAGTGAATGCGTTTTCCTGAAAGGAAGTCTTGCTTCTAGGAAGACACAGAGCCTGGGATTTAACTCCATTTCTGAAGGGAAACACACAGCACAGTTCTCATCAATTAAACACACTCTGCCTTATATCAAATGCACGCTCTTGCTTTCTAGAGTCTCTAATACAGCAGGAAACATGAGTGTGTTCAGAACAAAAGAACGGAGTTTCCTACACTTATGCACCATATCTAATTCAATTCTGCTTCTGAACCTGATACAAACCATGGGTCCTATAACATCCAATGCTTTTCAGTTAAGAGTAAGATACGTGTGAGCATCGTGAACAATGTAGCTTCCTTTGAGCTAAAAAGTGGATGCGTTTACCTGAAATGAAGTCTTGCTTGTAGAAAGACAAGAGCCTAGGATTTAACTCCATTTCTGAAGGGAAAAACACAGCACAGTTCTCATGCATGAAACACACTTTGCTTTTGAGCAAAAACCACGCTCTTGGTCTCTAGACTCTCTCATAGAGCTGGAAACAGGACTGTACTGAGACCAAAAGAATGGGGTTTCCTACACATACTTAGCATATCTAGTTCAACTCTGGTTCTGAAACTGATACAAACCACCGGTCCTCTAACATCCAATGCTTTTAATTTAAGAGCGAGAAACATGTGAGCTTCATGAATGACGTAGCTGCATTTGAGCTGAAAAGTAGAGCGTTTTCCTGAAAAGAAATCTTGCCTGTTGGAAGACACAGAGCCTGCGATTTAACTCCAGTTCTGAAGGGAAACACACAGCACAGTTCTCATCCATGAAACACACTCTGCTTTTGAGCAAAAAGCACGCTCTTGCTCTCTAGATTCTCTCATAGAGCTGGAAACAGGAGAGTACTGAGACGAAAAGAATGGGGTTTCCTACATATACATAGCATATCTATCTCAACTCTGCTTCTGAAACTGATACAAAGCACCGGTCCTCTAACATGCAATGCTTTTCATTTAAGAGCGAGAAACGTGTGAGCTTCATGAACGACTTAGCTGCATTTGAACTAAAGAGTGACTGCGTTTACCTGAAACGAATTCTTGCTTGTACAAAGACACAGTGCCTGTATTTTAACTCCATTTCTGAAGGAAAACACACAGTACAGTTCTCATCAATGAAACACACTCAGCCTTATAGCAAATGCACGCTCTTGCTTTCTAGAGTCTCTAATACAGCAGGAAACATGTGTGTGTTCAGAATAAAAGAACGGTGTTTCCTACACTTATGCACCATATCTAGTTCAATTCTGCTTCTGAACCTGATACAAACCATGGGTCCTATAACATCCAATGCTTTTCAGTTAAGAGTAAGAAAAGTGTGAGTTTCGTGAACGATGTAGCTCCCTTTGAGCTAAAAAGTGAATACGTTTACCTGAAACGAAGTCTTGCTTGTAGGAAGACACAGAGCCTGGGATTTAACTCCATTTCTGAAGGGAAACACACAGCACAGTTCTCATCCATGAAACACACTCTGCTTTAGGGCAAGAAGCATGCTCTTGCTTTCTAGAGACTATAATACAGCAGGAAAAGTGAGTGTACTTAGACCAAAAGAATGGGGTTTCCTACACATATGGACCATATCTAGTTCAAATCTGCTTCAGAAACTGATACAAACAACAAGTCCTCTAACATCCAATGCTTTTCATTTAAGACCGAGAAACGTTTGATCTTAGTGGATGAGGTAGCTTCTTTTGAGCTGAAAAGTACTGTGTTTACCTGAAAGGAATTCTTGCTTGTTGGAATACAAAGAGCCTGATATTTAACTCCATTTCTGAAGGATAACAACCAGCACAGTTCTCATGCATGAAACACACTCTGCTTTTGAGCAAAAAGCACTCTCTTGCTCTCCAGACTCTATAATAGAGCTAGAAACAGGACTGTACTGAAACCAAAAAAATGGGGTTTCCTACACATACTTAGCATATCTAGTTCAACTCTGGTTCAGAAACTGTTACAAACCAACGGTCCTCTAAAATCCAATGCTTTTAATTTAAGAGCAAGAAACATGTGAACTTCATGAACGATGTAGCTGCATTTGAGCTGAAAAGTAGAGCGTTTTCCTGAAAAGAAATCTTGCCTGTAGGAAGACACAGAGCCTGGGATTTAACTCCATTTCTGAAGGGAAACACACAGCACAGTTCTCATCCATGAAACACACTCTGCTTTAGAGCAAGAAGCACGCACTTGCTTTCTAGAGACTCTAAAACAGCAGGACATGGAAGTGTAACTTAGACCAAACAACGGGGTTTCCTACACATATGGACCATATCTAGTTCAAATCTGCTTCTGAAACTGATACAAACCACGGGTCCTCTAACATCAAATGCTTTTCAGTTAAGACCGAAAAACGTTTGAGCTTCGTTGACGATGTAGCTTCCTTTGAGCTGAAAAGTACTGTGTTTACCTGAAAGGAAGTCTTGCTTGTAGGAATACAAAGAGCCTTAGATTTAACTCCATTTCTGAAGGCAAACACACACACAGTTCTCACTCTTTCTCTCTAGACTCTCTCATAGAACAGGAAACAGGAGTGTACTGAGACCAAAAGAATGGGATTTCCTACACATACGTAGCATATCTAGTACAACTCTGATTCTGAAACTGATACAAACCACCGGTCCTCTAACATCCAATGCTTTCCATTTAAGAGCGAGAAACGTGTGAGCTTCGTGAACGACATAGCTACATTTGAGCTGAAAAGTACAGCGTTTTCCTGAAATGAAATCTTGCCTGTGGGAATACACAGAGCCTGAGATTTAACTCCATTTCTGAAGGGAAAAACACAGCACAGTTCTCATCCATGAAACACACTCTGCTTTAGAGCAAGAAGCACGCTCTTGCTTTCTGGAGTCTATAATACAGCAGAAAGACTGAGTGTGTTCAGACAAAAGAATGTAGTTTTCCTACACATAGGGACCATATCAAGTTCAACCCTGCTTCTGAAACTGATACAAACCACCTGTCCTCTAACATCCAATGCTTTTCAGTTAAGACCGAGAAACGTGTGAGACTCGTGAAAGATGTAGCTTCCTTTGAGCTGAAAAGTGAATGCGTTTACCTGAAAGGAAGTCTTGCTTGTAGGAAGACACAGAGCCTGGGATTTAACTCCATTTCTGAAGGTAAACACACGGCACAGTTATCATCCATGAATCACACTCTGCTTTAGAGCAAGAAGGACGCTCTTGCTTTCTATAGTCTCTAATATAGCAGGAAACGGGAGTGTACTTAGACCAAAAGAACGGGGTTTCCTACACATATGGACCATATCTACTTCAAATCGGCTTCAGAAACTGATACAAACAGCAGGTCCTCTAACATCAAATGCTTTTCAGTTAAGACCAAGAAACGTTTGAGCTTAGTGGATGAGGTAGCTTCCTTTGAGCTGAAAAGTACTCTGTTTACCTGAAAGGAATTCTTGCTTGTAGGATTACACAGAGCCTGGATTTAACTCCATTTCTGAAGGGAAACACGCAGCACAGTTGTCATCCATGAAACACACTCTGCTTTAGAGCAAGAAGCACGCTCTTGCTTTCTGGAGTCTATAATACAGCAGGAAATGGGAGTGTACTTAGACCAAAAGAACAGGGTTTCCTACACATATGAACTAGAGTTCAATTCTGCTTCTGAAACTTATCCATACCACAGGTCCTCTAACATCAAATGCTTTTCAGTTAAGATCGAGAAACGTGTGAGCTACATGAATGATGTAGCTTCCTTTGAGCTGAAAAGTGACAGTGTTCACCTGAAAGGAAGTCTTCCTTGTAGGATTACACAGAGCCTGAGAT
This sequence comes from Onychomys leucogaster, assembly GCA_949786385.1. Classification (NCBI taxonomy): domain Eukaryota; kingdom Metazoa; phylum Chordata; class Mammalia; order Rodentia; family Cricetidae; genus Onychomys; species Onychomys leucogaster. Next base: position 3,086,054 of record CATKUP010000055.1, read on the forward strand.
TTAACTCCACTTCTGAAGGCAAACACACAGCACAGTTCTCATCCATAAAACATACTCTGCGTTAGAGTAAGAAGCACGATCTTGCTTTCAGGAGTCTCTAATACAGCAGCAAACGTGAGTGTGTTCAGAACAAAAGAATGGTGTTTCCTATGTATATGGACGATATCTAGTTCAACTCTGCTTCTGAAACTGATAGACACCACCGGTCCTCTAACATCCAATGCTTTTCTGTTAAGAGAGAGAAACCTTTGAGCTTACTGAACGATGTAGATTCCTTTGCACTAAGAAGTGACTGCGTTTACCTGAAACGTATTCAGGCTTGTATGAAGACACTTAGTCTGGGATTTAACTCCATTTCTGAAGTAAAACACACAGTAGAGTTGTCATCCATGAAACACACTCTGCTTTAGAGCAAGAAATAAGGTCTTGCTTTCTGGAGTCTCTAATACAGGAAGAAACTTGAGTGTGATCAGAACAAAAGAACGGTGTTTCCTACACATACGCACCATATCTAGTTCAATTCTGCTTCTTAATCTGATACAAACCACAGGTCATTTAACATCCAATGCTTTTGAGTTAAGAACAAGAAACGTGTCAGCTTTGTGATCGATGTAGCTTCCATTGAGCTGAAAATTTTATGCGTTTACCTGAAACGAAGTCTTGCTTGTAGGAAGACACAGAGCCTGGTATTTGCCTACATTTCTGAACTGAAAAACACAGCACAGTTATCATCCATGAGACACACTCTGCTTTAGAGCAAGAAGCACGCTCTTGTTTTCTAGAGTCTCTGATACATCAGTAAACGGGAGTGGACTGAAACCAAACGAACGGGGTTTCCTGCACATATGGACGATATCTAGTTCAACTCTGCTTTTGAAACTGATACAAACCACGGGTCCTCTAACAACCAATGCTTTTCAGTTAAGAGTGAGAAACGAGTGAGCTGGGTGAACAATGTATCTTCACTTGAGGTGAAAAGTGTCTACGTTTCCCTGATACGAAATCTTGTTTGTAGGAAGACACAGAGCCTGGGATTTAAATTCATTTCTGAACGCAAACACACACCACAGTTCTCATCCATGAAACACACGCTGCTTTAGAGCAAGAAGCACACTTGTGCTTTCTAGAGTCTCTAATACAGCCAGAAACGTGAGTGTACTTAGACCCATAGAATTGGGTTTCCTACACACCAGGAACATATCTTGTTCAACGCTGCTTCTGAATCTGATAGAAACTACTGGTCCTCTAACATCCAATGCTTTTCAATTAAAAGCGAGAAACGTGTGATCTAGGTGAACAATGTAGCTTCATTTGACTGAAAATTGTCTACGTTACCTGAAACGAAGTCTTGCTTGTAGGAAGACAAGGAGCTTAGGATTTACCTCCATTTCTGAAGGGAAACACACAGCACAGTTCTCTTCCATGAAACACACTCTGCTTTATAGCAAGTAGCACTCTCTTGCTTTCTTGATTCTCTAATACAGCAGGAAACATGAGGGTGTTCAGAACAAAAGAACGGTATTTCCTACACTTATGCACCATATCTAGTTCAATTCTGCTTCTGAACCTGATACAAACCATGGGTTCTGTAACATCCAAGGCTTTTCAGTTAAGAGTAAGAAACTTGTGAGCTTCGTGAACGATGTAGTTTCCTTTGAGCTAAAAAGTGAATGCGTTTACCTGAAACGAAGTCTTGCCTGTAGGAAGACACAGAGCCTGGGATTTAACGCCATTTCTGAAGGGAAACACACAGCACAGTTCTCATCCATGAAACACAGTCTGCTTTTGCGTAAAAAGCACGCTCTTGCTCTCTAGACTCTCTCATAGAGCTGGAAACAGGACTGTACTGAGACAAAAAGAATGGGGTTTCCTACACATACTTAGCATATCTAGTTCAACTCTGTTTCTGAAACTGATACAAAACACCGGTCCTCTAACATCCAATGCTTTTAATTTAAGAGTGAGAAACATGTGAGCTTCATGAACGATGTAGCTGCATTTGAGCTGAAAAGTAGAGCGTTTTCCTGAAAAGAAATCTTGCCTGTAGGAAGACACAGAGCCTGCGATTTAACTCCATTTCTGAAGGGAAACACACAGCACAGTTCTCATCCATGAAAAACACTATGCTTTGTAGCAAGAAGCAGGCTCTTGCTTTCTGGAGTCTCTGATAGAGCAGGAAACGTGAGTGTGTTCAGAACAAAAGAACAGTGTTTCCTACACATACGGACAATATCTAGTACAACTCTGCATCTGAAACTGACAGAAACCACCAGACCTCTAACATCCAATGCTTTTCGTTTAAGAGTGAGAAACGTGTGAGCTTACTGAATGATATTGCTTCGTTTGAACTAAAAAGTGACTGTGTTGACCTGAAATGAATTCTTGCTTGTACGAAGACACAGTGCCTGTGTTTTAACTCCATTTCTGAAGGAAAACACACAGTACAGTTCTTATCCATGAAACACACTCGGCTGTATAGCAAGAAGCACGCTCTAGCTTTCAGGAGTCTCTAATACAGCAGGAAGACTGAGTGTGTTCAGAGAAAAGAACGTAGTTTTCCTACACATAGGGCCCATATCTAGTTCAACCCTGCTTCTGAAACTGATACAAATCACCGGACCTCTAACATCCAATGCTTTTCAGTTAAGAGCGAGAAACGTGTGAGACTCGTGAAAGATGTAGCTTCCTTTGAGCTGAAAAGTGAATGCGTTTACCTGAAAGGAAGTCTTGCTTGTAGGAAGACACAGAGACTGGGATTTAACTCCATTTCTGAAGGTAAACACACAGCACAGTTATCATCCATGAATCACACTCTGATTTAGAGCAAGAAGCACGCTCTTGCTTTCTAGAATCTCTAATACAACATGAAACGTGAGTGTACTTAGACCAAAAGAATGGGGTTTCCTACACATATGGACCATATCTAGTTCAAATCCGCTTCAGAAAGTGATACAAACAACAGGTCCTCTAACATCAAATGCTTTTCAGTTAAGACCGAGATATGTTTGAGCTTAGTGGATGAGGTAGCTTCCTTTGAGCTGAAAAGTACTCTGTTTACCTGAAAGGAATTCTTGCTTGTAGGAATACAAAGAGCCTGAGATTTAACTCCATTTCTAAAGGATAACACACAGCACAGTTCTCATGCATGAAACACACTCTGCTTTTGAGCAAAAAGCACGCTCTTGCTCTCTAGACTCTCTCAGAGCTGTAAACAGGACTGTACTGAGACCAAAAGAATGGGGTTTCCTACACATACTTAGCATATCTAGTTCAACTCTGGTTCTGAAACTGATACAAACCACCGGTCCTCTAACATCCAATGCTTTTCAATTAAGAGCGAGAAACGTGTGAGACTCGTGAAAGAGGTAGCTTCCTTTGAGCTTAAAAGTGAATGCGTTTACCTGAAAGGAAGTCTTGCTTGTAGGAAGACACAGAGCCTGGGATTTAACTCCGTTTCTGAAGGGAAACACACAGCACATTTCTCATCCATGAAACACACTCGGCTTTATAGCAAGAAGGATGCTCTTGCTTTCTAGATTCTCCAATACAGCACAAACGTGAGAGTGCTTAGAACAAATGAAAGGTGTTTCCTACACATAATGATCATAACTAGTTCATCTCTGCGTCTGAAACTGATAGAAACCAACGGTCCTCTAACATGAAATGCTTTTCAGTTAAGAGCAAGAAACGTGTGAGACTCGTGAAAGATGTAGCTTCCTTTGAGCTGAAAAGTGAATGTGTTTGCCTGAAAGAAAGTCTTGCATGTACGAAGACACAGAGCCTGGGATTTAACTCCATATCAGAAGGTAAACACACAGCACAGTTATTATCCATGAATCACACTCTGATTTAGAGCAGGAAGCACGCTCTTGCTTTCTAGAATTTCTAATACAGCATGAAACGTGAGTGTACTTAGACCAAAAGAACAGGGTTTCGTACACATATGGACCATATCTAGTTCAACTCTGGTACTCTAACCTCAAATGCTTTTCAGTTAAGACCGAGAAACGTGAGAGCTTCGTGAACGATGTAGCTTCCATTGAGCTGAAAAGTGACAGTGTTTACCTGAAAGGAGGTCTTTCTTGTAGGATTACACAGAGCTTGGGATTTAACTCCATTTCTGAAGGAAAACACACAGCACACTTACCATCAATGAAACACACTCTGCATTAGAGCAAGAAGCACGCTCTTGCTTTCTAGATTCTCTAATACAGCAGGAAATGGGAGTGTACTTAGACCAAAAGAAAGGGGTTTCCTACACATATGGACCATATCTAGTTCAAATCTGCTTCTGAAACTGATACAAACAACAGGTCCACTAACATCCAATGCTTTTCAGGTAAGACCGAGAAACGTTTGAGCTTAGTGGATGAGGTAGCTTCCTTTGAGCTGAAAAGTACTCTGTTTACCTGAAAGGAATTCTTGCTTGTAGGAATACAAAGAGCCTGAGATTTAACTCCATTTCTAAAGGTTAACACACAGCACCGTTCTCATCCATGAAACACACTCTGCTTTTGAGCAAAAAAGCATGCTCTTGCTCTCTAGATTCTCTCATAGAGCTGGAAACAGGAGTGTACTGAGACCAAAAGAATGGGGTTTCCTACTCATACGCAGCGTATCTAGTTCAACTCTGCTTCTCAAACTGATAAAAACCACAGGTCCTCTAACATCCAATGCTTTTCAGTTAAGAGCGAGAAACGTGTGAGTTTGGTGAACAATGGTGCTTCCTTTGAGCTGAAAAGTGAATGCGTTTCCCTGAAACGAAGTCTTGCTTGTAGGAAGACTAAGATCCTGGGATTTACTTCCATTTCTGAAGGGAAACACACAGTACAGATCTCATCAATGAAACACACTCTGCCTTATAGCAAAAGCATTCTCATGCTTTCTTGAGTCTCTAATACAGCATGAAACGTGAGTGTACTTAGACCAAAAGAACGGGGTTTCCTACACATATGGACCATATCTAGTTCAAATCTGCTTCTGAAACTAATACGAACAACAGGTCCGCTAACTTCCAAAGCTTTTCAGTTAAGACCGAGAAACGTTTGAGCTTAGTGGATGAGGTAGCTTCCTTTGAGCTGAAAAGTACTCCGTTTACCTGAAAGGAATTCTTCCTTGTAGGAATACAAAGAGCCTGAGATTTAACTCCATTTCTAAAGGATAACACACTGCACCATTCTCATCCATGAAACACACTCTGCTTTAGAGCAAGAAGGACGCTCTTGCTTTCTAGATTCTCCAATACAGCAGGAAACGTGAGTGTGCTTAGAACAAATGAAAGGTGTTTCCTACACATAATGATCATATCTTGTTCAACTCTGCTTCTGAAACTGATAGAAACCACCGGTCCTCTAACATCCAATGCTTTTTGTTTAAGAGCGAGAAACGTGTGAACTTACTGAATGATATTGCTTCGTTTGAACTAAAAACGTGACTGCGTTTACCTGAAATGAATTCTTGCTTGTACGAAGACACAGTGCCTGTGTTTTAACTCCATTTCTGAAGGAAACACACAGTACAGTTCTTATCCATAAAACACACTCGGCTGTATAGCAAGAACCACGCTCTTGCTTTCTAGAGTCTCTAATACAGCAGGAAACATGAGTGTGTTCAGAACAAAAGAACGGTGTTTCCTACACTTATGCACCATATCTAGTTCAATTCTGCTTCTGAACCTGATACAAACCATGGGTCCTATAACATCCAATGCTTTTCAGTTAAGAGTAAGAAACGTGTGAGCTTCGTGAACGATGTAGCTTCCTTTGAGCTAAAAAGTGAATGCGTTTACCTGAAATGAAGTCTTGCTTGTAGGAAGACACAGAGCCTCAGATTTAACTCCATATCTGAAGGGAAACACACAGCACAGTTCTCATCCATTTAACACACTCTGCTTTAGAGCAAGAAGCACACTCTTGCTTTCTGGAGTCTATAATACAGCAGGAAGACTGAGTGTGTTCAGACAAAAGAACGTAGTTTTCCTACACATAGGGGGCATATGTAGTTCAAACATGCTTCTGAAACTGATACAAACCACCGGTCCTCTAACATCCAATGCTTTTCAATTAAGAGCGAGAAACGTGTGAGACTCGTGAAAGAGGTAGCTTCCTTTGAGCTGAAAAGTGAATGCGTTTACCTGAGGATGTCTTAATTGTAGGAAGACACAGAGCTTGGGATTTAACTCCATTTCTGAAGGGAAACACACAGCACAGTTCTCATCCATGAAACACACTCTGTTTTAGAGCAAGAAGGACGCTCTTGCTTTCTAGATTCTCCAATACAGCAGGAAACGTGAGTGTGCTTAGAACAAATGAAAGGTGTTTCCTACACATAATGATCATATCTAGTTCAACTCTGCGTCTGAAACTGATAGAAACCAACGGTCCTCTAACATCCAATGCTTTTCAGTTAAAAGCGAGAAAGGTGTGAGCTTCGGAAACAATGTAGCTTCATTTGAACTAAAAAGTGACTGCGTTTACCTGAAATGAATTCTTGCTTGTATGAAGACACAGTGCCTGTGTTTTAACTCCATTTCTGAAGGAAAACACACAGTACAGTTCTTATCCATGAAACACACTCGGCTGTATAGCAAGAACCACGCTCTTGCTTTCTAGAGTTTCTAATACTGCAGAAAACATAAGTGTGTTCTTAACAAAAGAACGGTGTTTCCTACACTTATGCACCATATCTAGTTCAATTCTGCTTCTGAACCTGATACAAACCATGGGACCTATAACATCCAATGCTTTTCAGTTAAGAGTAAGAAACGTGTGAGCTTCGTGAACGATGTAGCTTCCTTTGAGCTAAAAAGTGAATGCATTTACCTGAAACGAAGTCTTGCTTCTAGGAAGACACAGAGCCTGGGATTTAACTCCATTTCTGAAGGGAAACACACAGCACAGTTCTCATGCATGAAACACACTCTGCTTTTGAGCAAAAGGCACGCTCTTGCTCTCTAGACTCTCTCATAGAGCTGGAAACAGGACTGTACTGAGATCAAAAGAATGGGGTTTCCTACATACTTAGCATATCAAGTTCAACTCTGGTTTTGAAACTGATACAAACCACCTGTCCTCTAACATCCAATGCTTTTAATTTAAGAGCGAGAAACATGTGAGCTTCATGAACGTTGTAGCTGCATTTGAGCTGAAAAGTACAGCGTTTTCCTGCAAAGAAATCTTGCCTGTAGGAAGACACAGAGCCTGGGATTTAACTCCATTTCTGAAGGGAAACATACAGCACAGTTCTCATCCATGAAAAACTCTATGCTTTGTAGCAAGAAGCAGGCTCTTGCTTTCTGGAGTCTCTAATAGAGCAGGAAACGTGAGTGTGTTCAGAACAAAAGAACGGTGTTTCCTACACATACGGACAATATCTTGTTCAACTCTGCTTCTGAAACTGATAGAAACCACCGGTCCTCTAACATCCAATGCTTTTCGTTTAAGAGCGAGAAACGTGTGAACTTACTGAATGATATTGCTTCGTTTGAACTAAAAAAGTGACTGCGTTTACCTGAAATGAATTCTTGCTTGTACGAAGACACAGTGCCTGTGTTTTAACTCCATTTCTGAAGGAAACACACAGTACAGTTCTTATCCCTGAAACACACTCGGCTTTATAGCAAGAAGCACGCTCTTGCTTTCTAGAGTCTCTAATACAGCAGGAAACATGAGTGTGTTCAGAACAAAAGAACGGTGTTTCCTACACTTATTCACCATATCTAGTTCAATTCTGCTTCTGAAACTGATACAAAAGACGGGTCCTCTAACAACCAATGCTTTTCAGTTAAGAGCGAGAAACTTGTGACCTTCGTGAAAGATGTAGCTTCCTTTGAGCTAAAAAGTGAATGCGTTTACCTGAAATGAAGTCTTGCTTGTAGGAAGACACAGAGCCTGGTATTTAACTCCATATCTGAAGGGAAACACACAGCACAGTTCTCATCCATGAAACACACTCTGCTTTAGAGCAAGAAGCACGCTCTTGCTTTCTGGAGTCTCTAATACAGCAGGAAGACTGAGTGTGTTCAGACAAAAGAACGTAGTTTACCTACACATAGGGGCCATATGTAGTTCAACCCTGCTTCTGAAACAGATACAAACCACCGGTCCTCTAACATCCAATGCTTTTCAATTAAGAGCGAGAAACGTGTGAGACTCGTGAAAGAGGTAGCTTCCTTTGAGCTGAAAAGTGAATGCGTTTACCTGAAAGGATGTCTTGCTTGTAAGAAGACACAGAGCCTGGGATTTAACTCCATTTCTGAAGGGAAACAGACAGCACAGTTCTCATCCATGAAACATACTGTGTTTTAGAGCAAGAAGGACGCTCTTGCTTTCTAGATTCTCCAATACAGCAGGAAACGTGAGTGTGCTTAGAACAAATGAAAGGTGTTTCCTACACATAATGATCATATCTAGTTCAACTCTGCGTCTGAAACTGATAGAAACCAACGGTCCTCTAACATCCAATGCTTTTCAGTTAAAAGCGAGAAAGGTGTGAGCTTCGGAAACAATGTAGCTTCATTTGAACTAAAAGGTGACTGCGTTTACCTGAAATGAATTCTTGCTTGTACGAAGACACAGGGCCTGTGTTTTAACTCCATTTCTGAAGGAAAACACACAGTACAGTTCTTATCCATGAAACACACTCGGCTGTATAGCAAGAACCACGCTCTTGCTTTCTAGAGTTTCTAATACTGCAGAAAACATAAGTGTGTTCTTAACAAAAGAACGGTGTTTCCTACACTTATGCACCATATCTAGTTCAATTCTGCTTCTGAACCTGATACAAACCATGGGCCCTATAACACCCAATGCTTTTCAGTTAAGAGTAAGAAACGTGTGAGCTTCGTGAACGATGTAGCTTCCTTTGAGCTAAAAAGTGAATGCATTTACCTGAAACGAAGTCTTGCTTGTAGGAAGACACAGAGCCTGGGATTTAACTCCATTTCTGAAGGGAAACACACAGCACAGTTCTCATGCAGGAAACACACTCTGCTTTTGAGCAAAAAGCACGCTCTTGCTCTCTAGACTCTCTCATAGTGCTGGAAACAGGACTGTACTGAGACCAAAAGAATGGGGTTTCCTACACATACTTAGCATATCAAGTTCAACTCTGGTTCTGAAACTGATACAAACCACCGGTCCTCTAATATCCAATGCTTTTAATTTAAGAGCGAGAAACATGTGAGCTTCATGAACGTTGTAGCTGCATTTGAGCTGAAAATTACAGCGTTTTCCTGCAAAGAAATCTTGCCTGTAGGAAGACACAGAGCCTGGGATTTAACTCCATTTCTGAAGGGAAACATACAGCACAGTTCTCATCCATGAAAAACACTATGCTTTGTAGCAAGAAGCAGGCTCTTGCTTTCTGGAGTCTCTAATAGAGCAGGAAACGTGAGTGTGTTCAGAACAAAAGAATGGTGTTTCCTACACATACGGACAATATCTTGTTCAACTCTGCTTCTGAAACTGATAGAAACCACCGGTCCTCTAACATCCAATGCTTTTTGTTTAAGAGCGAGAAACGTGTGAACTTACTGAATGATATTGCTTCGTTTGAACTAAAAACGTGACTGCGTTTACCTGAAATGAATTCTTGCTTGTACGAAGACACAGTGCCTGTGTTTTAACTCCATTTCTGAAGGAAACACACAGTACAGTTCTTATCCATAAAACACACTCGGCTGTATAGCAAGAACCACGCTCTTGCTTTCTAGAGACTCTAATACAGCAGGAAACATGAGTGTGTTCAGAACAAAAGAACGGTGTTTCCTACACTTATGCACCATATCTAGTTCAATTCTGCTTCTGAACCTGATACAAACCATGGGTCCTATAACATCCAATGCTTTTCAGTTAAGAGTAAGAAACGTGTGAGCTTCGTGAACGATGTAGCTTCCTTTGAGCTAAAAAGTGAATGCGTTTACCTGAAATGAAGTCTTGCTTGTAGGAAGACACAGAGCCTCAGATTTAACTCCATATCTGAAGGGAAACACACAGCACAGTTCTCATCCATTTAACACACTCTGCTTTAGAGCAAGAAGCACACTCTTGCTTTCTGGAGTCTATAATACAGCAGGAAGACTGAGTGTGTTCAGACAAAAGAACGTAGTTTTCCTACACATAGGGGGCATATGTAGTTCAAACATGCTTCTGAAACTGATACAAACCACCGGTCCTCTAACATCCAATGCTTTTCAATTAAGAGCGAGAAACGTGTGAGGCTCGTGAAAGAGGTAGCTTCCTTTGAGCTGAAAAGTGAATGCATTTACCTGAGGATGTCTTGCTTGTAGGAAGACACAGAGCTTGGGATTTAACTCCACTTCTGAAGGGAAACACACAGCACAGTTCTCATCCATGAAACACACTCTGTTTTAGAGCAAGAAGGACGCTCTTGCTTTCTAGATTCTCCAATACAGCAGGAAACGTGAGTGTGCTTAGAACAAATGAAAGGTGTTTCCTACACATAATGATCATATCTAGTTCAACTCTGCGTCTGAAACTGATAGAAACCAACGGTCCTCTAACATCCAATGCTTTTCAGTTAAAAGCGAGAAAGGTGTGAGCTTCGGAAACAATGTAGCTTCATTTGAACTAAAAAGTGACTGCGTTTACCTGAAATGAATTCTTGCTTGTACGAAGACACAGTGCCTGTGTTTTAACTCCATTTCTGAAGGAAAACACACAGTACAGTTCTTATCCATGAAACACACTCGGCTGTATAGCAAGAACCACGCTCTTGCTTTCTAGAGTTTCTAATACTGCAGAAAACATAAGTGTGTTCTTAACAAAAGAACGGTGTTTCCTACACTTATGCACCATATCTAGTTCAATTCTGCTTCTGAACCTGATACAAACCATGGGCCCTATAACATCCAATGCTTTTCAGTTAAGAGTAAGAAACGTGTGAGCTTCGTGAACGATGTAGCTTCCTTTGAGCTAAAAAGTGAATGCATTTACCTGAAACGAAGTCTTGCTTGTAGGAAGACACAGAGCCTGGGATTTAACTCCATTTCTGAAGGGAAACACACAGCACAGTTCTCATGCATGAAACACACTCTGCTTTTGAGCAAAAAGCACGCTCTTGCTCTCTAGACTCTCTCATAGAGCTGGAAACAGGACTGTACTGAGACCAAAAGAATGGGGTTTCCTACATACTTAGCATATCAAGTTCAACTCTGGTTTTGAAACTGATACAAACCACCGGTCCTCTAACATCCAATGCTTTTAATTTAAGAGCGAGAAACATGTGAGCTTCATGAACGTTGTAGCTGCATTTGAGCTGAAAAGTACAGCGTTTTCCTGCAAAGAAATCTTGCCTGTAGGAAGACACAGAGCCTGGGATTTAACTCCATTTCTGAAGGGAAACATACAGCACAGTTCTCATCCATGAAAAACACTATGCTTTGTAGCAAGAAGCAGGCTCTTGCTTTCTGGAGTCTCTAATAGAGCAGGAAACGTGAGTGTGTTCAGAACAAAAGAACGGTGTTTCCTACACATACGGACAATATCTTGTTCAACTCTGCTTCTGAAACTGATAGAAACCACCGGTCCTCTAACATCCAATGCTTTTCGTTTAAGAGCGAGAAACGTGTGAACTTACTGAATGATATTGCTTCGTTTGAACTAAAAAAGTGACTGCGTTTACCTGAAATGAATTCTTGCTTGTACGAAGACACAGTGCCTGTGTTTTAACTCCATTTCTGAAGGAAACACACAGTACAGTTCTTATCCCTGAAACACACTCGGCTTTATAGCAAGAAGCACGCTCTTGCTTTCTAGAGTCTCTAATACAGCAGGAAACATGAGTGTGTTCAGAACAAAAGAACGGTGTTTCCTACACTTATTCACCATATCTAGTTCAATTCTGCTTCTGAAACTGATACAAAAGACGGGTCCTCTAACAACCAATGCTTTTCAGTTAAGAGCGAGAAACTTGTGACCTTCGTGAAAGATGTAGCTTCCTTTGAGCTAAAAAGTGAATGCGTTTACCTGAAATGAAGTCTTGCTTGTAGGAAGACACAGAGCCTGGTATTTAACTCCATATCTGAAGGGAAACACACAGCACAGTTCTCATCCATGAAACACACTCTGCTTTAGAGCAAGAAGCACGCTCTTGCTTTCTGGAGTCTCTAATACAGCAGGAAGACTGAGTGTGTTCAGACAAAAGAACGTAGTTTACCTACACATAGGGGCCATATGTAGTTCAACCCTGCTTCTGAAACATATACAAACCACCGGTCCTCTAACATCCAATGCTTTTCAATTAAGAGCGAGAAACGTGTGAGACTCGTGAAAGAGGTAGCTTCCTTTGAGCTGAAAAGTGAATGCGTTTACCTGAAAGGATGTCTTGCTTGTAGGAAGACACAGAGCCTGGGATTTAACTCCATTTCTGAAGGGAAACAGACAGCACAGTTCTCATCCATGAAACATACTGTGTTTTAGAGCAAGAAGGACGCTCTTGCTTTCTAGATTCTCCAATACAGCAGGAAACGTGAGTGTGCTTAGAACAAATGAAAGGTGTTTCCTACACATAATGATCATATCTAGTTCAACTCTGCGTCTGAAACTGATAGAAACCAACGGTCCTCTAACATCCAATGCTTTTCAGTTAAAAGCGAGAAAGGTGTGAGCTTCGGAAACAATGTAGCTTCATTTGAACTAAAAGGTGACTGCGTTTACCTGAAATGAATTCTTGCTTGTACGAAGACACAGGGCCTGTGTTTTAACTCCATTTCTGAAGGAAAACACACAGTACAGTTCTTATCCATGAAACACACTCGGCTGTATAGCAAGAACCACGCTCTTGCTTTCTAGAGTTTCTAATACTGCAGAAAACATAAGTGTGTTCTTAACAAAAGAACGGTGTTTCCTACACTTATGCACCATATCTAGTTCAATTCTGCTTCTGAACCTGATACAAACCATGGGCCCTATAACATCCAATGCTTTTCAGTTAAGAGTAAGAAACGTGTGAGCTTCGTGAACGATGTAGCTTCCTTTGAGCTAAAAAGTGAATGCATTTACCTGAAACGAAGTCTTGCTTGTAGGAAGACACAGAGCCTGGGATTTAACTCCATTTCTGAAGGGAAACACACAGCACAGTTCTCATGCAGGAAACACACTCTGCTTTTGAGCAAAAAGCACGCTCTTGCTCTCTAGACTCTCTCATAGAGCTGGAAACAGGACTGTACTGAGACCAAAAGAATGGGGTTTCCTACATACTTAGCATATCAAGTTCAACTCTGGTTTTGAAACTGATACAAACCACCGGTCCTCTAACATCCAATGCTTTTAATTTAAGAGCGAGAAACATGTGAGCTTCATGAACGTTGTAGCTGCATTTGAGCTGAAAAGTACAGCGTTTTCCTGCAAAGAAATCTTGCCTGTAGGAAGACACAGAGCCTGGGATTTAACTCCATTTCTGAAGGGAAACATACAGCACAGTTCTCATCCATGAAAAACACTATGCTTTGTAGCAAGAAGCAGGCTCTTGCTTTCTGGAGTCTCTAATAGAGCAGGAAACGTGAGTGTGTTCAGAACAAAAGAACGGTGTTTCCTACACATACGGACAATATCTTGTTCAACTCTGCTTCTGAAACTGATAGAAACCACCGGTCCTCTAACATCCAATGCTTTTCGTTTAAGAGCGAGAAACGTGTGAACTTACTGAATGATATTGCTTCGTTTGAACTAAAAAAGTGACTGCGTTTACCTGAAATGAATTCTTGCTTGTACGAAGACACAGTGCCTGTGTTTTAACTCCATTTCTGAAGGAAACACACAGTACAGTTCTTATCCCTGAAACACACTCGGCTTTATAGCAAGAAGCACGCTCTTGCTTTCTAGAGTCTCTAATACAGCAGGAAACATGAGTGTGTTCAGAACAAAAGAACGGTGTTTCCTACACTTATTCACCATATCTAGTTCAATTCTGCTTCTGAAACTGATACAAAAGACGGGTCCTCTAACAACCAATGCTTTTCAGTTAAGAGCGAGAAACTTGTGACCTTCGTGAAAGATGTAGCTTCCTTTGAGCTAAAAAGTGAATGCGTTTACCTGAAATGAAGTCTTGCTTGTAGGAAGACACAGAGCCTGGTATTTAACTCCATATCTGAAGGGAAACACACAGCACAGTTCTCATCCATGAAACACACTCTGCTTTAGAGCAAGAAGCACGCTCTTGCTTTCTGGAGTCTCTAATACAGCAGGAAGACTGAGTGTGTTCAGACAAAAGAACGTAGTTTACCTACACATAGGGGCCATATGTAGTTCAACCCTGCTTCTGAAACATATACAAACCACCGGTCCTCTAACATCCAATGCTTTTCAATTAAGAGCGAGAAACGTGTGAGACTCGTGAAAGAGGTAGCTTCCTTTGAGCTGAAAAGTGAATGCGTTTACCTGAAAGGATGTCTTGCTTGTAAGAAGACACAGAGCCTGGGATTTAACTCCATTTCTGAAGGGAAACAGACAGCACAGTTCTCATCCATGAAACATACTGTGTTTTAGAGCAAGAAGGACGCTCTTGCTTTCTAGATTCTCCAATACAGCAGGAAACGTGAGTGTGCTTAGAACAAATGAAAGGTGTTTCCTACACATAATGATCATATCTAGTTCAACTCTGCGTCTGAAACTGATAGAAACCAACGGTCCTCTAACATCCAATGCTTTTCAGTTAAAAGCGAGAAAGGTGTGAGCTTCGGAAACAATGTAGCTTCATTTGAACTAAAAGGTGACTGCGTTTACCTGAAATGAATTCTTGCTTGTACGAAGACACAGGGCCTGTGTTTTAACTCCATTTCTGAAGGAAAACACACAGTACAGTTCTTATCCATGAAACACACTCGGCTGTATAGCAAGAACCACGCTCTTGCTTTCTAGAGTTTCTAATACTGCAGAAAACATAAGTGTGTTCTTAACAAAAGAACGGTGTTTCCTACACTTATGCACCATATCTAGTTCAATTCTGCTTCTGAACCTGATACAAACCATGGGCCCTATAACATCCAATGCTTTTCAGTTAAGAGTAAGAAACGTGTGAGCTTCGTGAACGATGTAGCTTCCTTTGAGCTAAAAAGTGAATGCATTTACCTGAAACGAAGTCTTGCTTGTAGGAAGACACAGAGCCTGGGATTTAACTCCATTTCCGAAGGGAAACACACAGCACAGTTCTCATGCAGGAAACACACTCTGCTTTTGAGCAAAAAGCACGCTCTTGCTCTCTAGACTCTCTCATAGGGCTGGAAACAGGACTGTACTGAGACCAAAAGAATGGGGTTTCCTACACATACTTAGCATATCAAGTTCAACTCTGGTTCTGAAACTGATACAAACCACCGGTCCTCTAATATCCAATGCTTTTAATTTAAGAGCGAGAAACATGTGAGCTTCATGAACGTTGTAGCTGCATTTGAGCTGAAAAGTACAGCGTTTTCCTGCAAAGAAATCTTGCCTGTAGGAAGACACAGAGCCTGAGATTGAACTCCATTTCTGAAGGGAAACATACAGCACAGTTCTCATCCATGAAAAACACTATGCTTTGTAGCAAGAAGCAGGCTCTTGCTTTCTGGAGTCTCTAATAGAGCAGGAAACGTGAGTGTGTTCAGAACAAAAGAACGGTGTTTCCTACACTTATTCACCATATCTAGTTCAATTCTGCTTCTGAAACTGATACAAAAGACGGGTCCTCTAACAACCAATGCTTTTCAGTTAAGAGCGAGAAACTTGTGACCTTCGTGAAAGATGTAGCTTCCTTTGAGCTAAAAAGTGAATGCGTTTACCTGAAATGAAGTCTTGCTTGTAGGAAGACACAGAGCCTGGTATTTAACTCCATATCTGAAGGGAAACACACAGCACAGTTCTCATCCATGAAACACACTCTGCTTTAGAGCAAGAAGCACGCTCTTGCTTTCTGGAGTCTCTAATACAGCAGGAAGACTGAGTGTGTTCAGACAAAAGAACGTAGTTTACCTACACATAGGGGCCATATGTAGTTCAACCCTGCTTCTGAAACAGATACAAACCACCGGTCCTCTAACATCCAATGCTTTTCAATTAAGAGCGAGAAACGTGTGAGACTCGTGAAAGAGGTAGCTTCCTTTGAGCTGAAAAGTGAATGCGTTTACCTGAAAGGATGTCTTGCTTGTAAGAAGACACAGAGCCTGGGATTTAACTCCATTTCTGAAGGGAAACAGACAGCACAGTTCTCATCCATGAAACATACTGTGTTTTAGAGCAAGAAGGACGCTCTTGCTTTCTAGATTCTCCAATACAGCAGGAAACGTGAGTGTGCTTAGAACAAATGAAAGGTGTTTCCTACACATAATGATCATATCTAGTTCAACTCTGCGTCTGAAACTGATAGAAACCAACGGTCCTCTAACATCCAATGCTTTTCAGTTAAAAGCGAGAAAGGTGTGAGCTTCGGAAACAATGTAGCTTCATTTGAACTAAAAGGTGACTGCGTTTACCTGAAATGAATTCTTGCTTGTACGAAGACACAGGGCCTGTGTTTTAACTCCATTTCTGAAGGAAAACACACAGTACAGTTCTTATCCATGAAACACACTCGGCTGTATAGCAAGAACCACGCTCTTGCTTTCTAGAGTTTCTAATACTGCAGAAAACATAAGTGTGTTCTTAACAAAAGAACGGTGTTTCCTACACTTATGCACCATATCTAGTTCAATTCTGCTTCTGAACCTGATACAAACCATGGGCCCTATAACATCCAATGCTTTTCAGTTAAGAGTAAGAAACGTGTGAGCTTCGTGAACGATGTAGCTTCCTTTGAGCTAAAAAGTGAATGCATTTACCTGAAACGAAGTCTTGCTTGTAGGAAGACACAGAGCCTGGGATTTAACTCCATTTCTGAAGGGAAACACACAGCACAGTTCTCATGCAGGAAACACACTCTGCTTTTGAGCAAAAAGCACGCTCTTGCTCTCTAGACTCTCTCATAGTGCTGGAAACAGGACTGTACTGAGACCAAAAGAATGGGGTTTCCTACACATACTTAGCATATCAAGTTCAACTCTGGTTCTGAAACTGATACAAACCACCGGTCCTCTAATATCCAATGCTTTTAATTTAAGAGCGAGAAACATGTGAGCTTCATGAACGTTGTAGCTGCATTTGAGCTGAAAAGTACAGCGTTTTCCTGCAAAGAAATCTTGCCTGTAGGAAGACACAGAGCCTGGGATTTAACTCCATTTCTGAAGGGAAACATACAGCACAGTTCTCATCCATGAAAAACACTATGCTTTGTAGCAAGAAGCAGGCTCTTGCTTTCTGGAGTCTCTAATAGAGCAGGAAATGTGAGTGTGTTCAGAACAAAAGAACGGTGTTTCCTACACATACGGACAATATCTTGTTCAACTCTGCTTCTGAAACTGATAGAAACCACCGGTCCTCTAACATCCAATGCTTTTTGTTTAAGAGCGAGAAACGTGTGAACTTACTGAATGATATTGCTTCGTTTGAACTAAAAACGTGACTGCGTTTACCTGAAATGAATTCTTGCTTGTACGAAGACACAGTGCCTGTGTTTTAACTCCATTTCTGAAGGAAACACACAGTACAGTTCTTATCCATAAAACACACTCGGCTGTATAGCAAGAACCACGCTCTTGCTTTCTAGAGACTCTAATACAGCAGGAAACATGAGTGTGTTCAGAACAAAAGAACGGTGTTTCCTACACTTATGCACCATATCTAGTTCAATTCTGCTTCTGAACCTGATACAAACCATGGGTCCTATAACATCCAATGCTTTTCAGTTAAGAGTAAGAAACGTGTGAGCTTCGTGAACGATGTAGCTTCCTTTGAGCTAAAAAGTGAATGCGTTTACCTGAAATGAATTCTTGCTTGTACGAAGACACAGTGCCTGTGTTTTAACTCCATTTCTGAAGGAAACACACAGTACAGTTCTTATCCATAAAACACACTCGGCTGTATAGCAAGAACCACGCTCTTGCTTTCTAGAGACTCTAATACAGCAGGAAACATGAGTGTGTTCAGAACAAAAGAACGGTGTTTCCTACACTTATGCACCATATCTAGTTCAATTCTGCTTCTGAACCTGATACAAACCATGGGTCCTATAAAATCCAATGCTTTTCAGTTAAGATTAAGAAACGTGTGAGCTTCGTGAACGATGTAGCTTCCTTTGAGCTAAAAAGTGAATGCGTTTACCTGAAATGAAGTCTTGCTTGTAGGAAGACACAGAGCCTCAGATTTAACTCCATATCTGAAGGGAAACACACAGCACAGTTCTCATCCATTTAACACACTCTGCTTTAGAGCAAGAAGCACACTCTTGCTTTCTGGAGTCTATAATACAGCAGGAAGACTGAGTGTGTTCAGACAAAAGAACGTAGTTTTCCTACACATAGGGGGCATATGTAGTTCAAACATGCTTCTGAAACTGATACAAACCACCGGTCCTCTAACATCCAATGCTTTTCAATTAAGAGCGAGAAAAGTGTGAGACTCGTGAAAGAGGTAGCTTCCTTTGAGCTGAAAAGTGAATGCATTTACCTGAGGATGTCTTGCTTGTAGGAAGAAACAGAGCTTGGGATTTAACTCCATTTCTGAAGGGAAACACACAGCACAGTTCTCATCCATGAAACACACTCTGTTTTAGAGCAAGAAGGACGCTCTTGCTTTCTAGATTCTCCAATACAGCAGGAAACGTGAGTGTGCTTAGAACAAATGAAAGGTGTTTCCTACACATAATGATCATATCTAGTTCAACTCTGCGTCTGAAACTGATAGAAACCAACGGTCCTCTAACATCCAATGCTTTTCAGTTAAAAGCGAGAAAGGTGTGAGCTTCGGAAACAATGTAGCTTCATTTGAACTAAAAGGTGACTGCGTTTACCTGAAATGAATTCTTGCTTGTACGAAGACACTGGGCCTGTGTTTTAACTCCATTTCTGAAGGAAAACACACAGTACAGTTCTTATCCATGAAACACACTCGGCTGTATAGCAAGAACCACGCTCTTGCTTTCTAGAGTTTCTAATACTGCAGAAAACATAAGTGTGTTCTTAACAAAAGAACGGTGTTTCCTACACTTATGCACCATATCTAGTTCAATTCTGCTTCTGAACCTGATACAAACCATGGGCCCTATAACATCCAATGCTTTTCAGTTAAGAGTAAGAAACGTGTGAGCTTCGTGAACGATGTAGCTTCCTTTGAGCTAAAAAGTGAATGCATTTACCTGAAACGAAGTCTTGCTTGTAGGAAGACACAGAGCCTGGGATTTAACTCCATTTCTGAAGGGAAACACACAGCACAGTTCTCATGCATGAAACACACTCTGCTTTTGAGCAAAAAGCACGCTCTTGCTCTCTAGACTCTCTCATAGAGCTGGAAACAGGACTGTACTGAGACCAAAAGAATGGGGTTTCCTACATACTTAGCATATCAAGTTCAACTCTGGTTTTGAAACTGATACAAACCACCGGTCCTCTAACATCCAATGCTTTTAATTTAAGAGCGAGAAACATGTGAGCTTCATGAACGTTGTAGCTGCATTTGAGCTGAAAAGTACAGCGTTTTCCTGCAAAGAAATCTTGCCTGTAGGAAGACACAGAGCCTGGGATTTAACTCCATTTCTGAAGGGAAACATACAGCACAGTTCTCATCCATGAAAAACTCTATGCTTTGTAGCAAGAAGCAGGCTCTTGCTTTCTGGAGTCTCTAATAGAGCAGGAAACGTGAGTGTGTTCAGAACAAAAGAACGGTGTTTCCTACACATACGGACAATATCTTGTTCAACTCTGCTTCTGAAACTGATAGAAACCACCGGTCCTCTAACATCCAATGCTTTTCGTTTAAGAGCGAGAAACGTGTGAACTTACTGAATGATATTGCTTCGTTTGAACTAAAAAAGTGACTGCGTTTACCTGAAATGAATTCTTGCTTGTACGAAGACACAGTGCCTGTGTTTTAACTCCATTTCTGAAGGAAACACACAGTACAGTTCTTATCCCTGAAACACACTCGGCTTTATAGCAAGAAGCACGCTCTTGCTTTCTAGAGTCTCTAATACAGCAGGAAACATGAGTGTGTTCAGAACAAAAGAACGGTGTTTCCTACACTTATTCACCATATCTAGTTCAATTCTGCTTCTGAACCTGATACAAACCATGGGTCCTATAACATCCAATGCTTTTCAGTTAAGAGTAAGAAACGTGTGAGCTTCGTGAAAGATGTAGCTTCCTTTGAGCTAAAAAGTGAATGCGTTTACCTGAAATGAAGTCTTGCTTGTAGGAAGACACAGAGCCTGGTATTTAACTCCATATCTGAAGGGAAACACACAGCACAGTTCTCATCCATGAAACACACTCTGCTTTAGAGCAAGAAGCACGCTCTTGCTTTCTGGAGTCTCTAATACAGCAGGAAGACTGAGTGTGTTCAGACAAAAGAACGTAGTTTTCCTACACATAGGGGCCATATGTAGTTCAACCCTGCTTCTGAAACAGATACAAACCACCGGTCCTCTAACATCCAATGCTTTTCAATTAAGAGCGAGAAACGTGTGAGACTCGTGAAAGAGGTAGCTTCCTTTGAGCTGAAAAGTGAATGCGTTTACCTGAAAGGATGTCTTGCTTGTAGGAAGACACAGAGCCTGGGATTTAACTCCATTTCTGAAGGGAAACACACAGCACAGTTCTCATCCATGAAACATACTGTGTTTTAGAGCAAGAAGGACGCTCTTGCTTTCTAGATTCTCCAATACAGCAGGAAACGTGAGTGTGCTTAGAACAAATGAAAGGTGTTTCCTACACATAATGATCATATCTAGGTCAACTCTGCGTCTGAAACTGATAGAAACCAACGGTACTCTAACATCCAATGCTTTTCAGTTAAAAGCGAGAAAGGTGTGAGCTTCGGAAACAATGTAGCTTCATTTGAACTAAAAGGTGACTGCGTTTACCTGAAATGAATTCTTGCTTGTACGAAGACACAGGGCCTGTGTTTTAACTCCATTTCTGAAGGAAAACACACAGTACAGTTCTTATCCATGAAACACACTCGGCTGTATAGCAAGAACCACGCTCTTGCTTTCTAGAGTTTCTAATACTGCAGAAAACATAAGTGTGTTCTTAACAAAAGAACGGTGTTTCCTACACTTATGCACCATATCTAGTTCAATTCTGCTTCTGAACCTGATACAAACCATGGGCCCTATAACATCCAATGCTTTTCAGTTAAGAGTAAGAAACGTGTGAGCTTCGTGAACGATGTAGCTTCCTTTGAGCTAAAAAGTGAATGCATTTACCTGAAACGAAGTCTTGCTTGTAGGAAGACACAGAGCCTGGGATTTAACTCCATTTCTGAAGGGAAACACACAGCACAGTTCTCATGCATGAAACACACTCTGCTTTTGAGCAAAAAGCACGCTCTTGCTCTCTAGACTCTCTCATAGAGCTGGAAACAGGACTGTACTGAGACCAAAAGAATGGGGTTTCCTACATACTTAGCATATCAAGTTCAACTCTGGTTTTGAAACTGATACAAACCACCGGTCCTCTAACATCCAATGCTTTTAATTTAAGAGCGAGAAACATGTGAGCTTCATGAACGTTGTAGCTGCATTTGAGCTGAAAAGTACAGCGTTTTCCTGCAAAGAAATCTTGCCTGTAGGAAGACACAGAGCCTGGGATTTAACTCCATTTCTGAAGGGAAACATACAGCACAGTTCTCATCCATGAAAAACACTATGCTTTGTAGCAAGAAGCAGGCTCTTGCTTTCTGGAGTCTCTAATAGAGCAGGAAACGTGAGTGTGTTCAGAACAAAAGAACGGTGTTTCCTACACATACGGACAATATCTTGTTCAACTCTGCTTCTGAAACTGATAGAAACCACCGGTCCTCTAACATCCAATGCTTTTCGTTTAAGAGCGAGAAACGTGTGAACTTACTGAATGATATTGCTTCGTTTGAACTAAAAAAGTGACTGCGTTTACCTGAAATGAATTCTTGCTTGTACGAAGACACAGTGCCTGTGTTTTAACTCCATTTCTGAAGGAAACACACAGTACAGTTCTTATCCCTGAAACACACTCGGCTTTATAGCAAGAAGCACGCTCTTGCTTTCTAGAGTCTCTAATACAGCAGGAAACATGAGTGTGTTCAGAACAAAAGAACGGTGTTTCCTACACTTATTCACCATATCTAGTTCAATTCTGCTTCTGAACCTGATACAAACCATGGGTCCTATAACATCCAATGCTTTTCAGTTAAGAGTAAGAAACGTGTGAGCTTCGTGAAAGATGTAGCTTCCTTTGAGCTAAAAAGTGAATGCGTTTACCTGAAATGAAGTCTTGCTTGTAGGAAGACACAGAGCCTGGTATTTAACTCCATATCTGAAGGGAAACACACAGCACAGTTCTCATCCATTTAACACACTCTGCTTTAGAGCAAGAAGCACGCTCTTGCTTTCTGGAGTCTCTAATACAGCAGGAAGACTGAGTGTGTTCAGACAAAAGAACGTAGTTTTCCTACACATAGGGGCCATATGTAGTTCAACCCTGCTTCTGAAACAGATACAAACCACCGGTCCTCTAACATCCAATGCTTTTCAATTAAGAGCGAGAAACGTGTGAGACTCGTGAAAGAGGTAGCTTCCTTTGAGCTGAAAAGTGAATGCGTTTACCTGAAAGGATGTCTTGCTTGTAGGAAGACACAGAGCCTGGGATTTAACTCCATTTCTGAAGGGAAACACACAGCACAGTTCTCATCCATGAAACATACTGTGTTTTAGAGCAAGAAGGACGCTCTTGCTTTCTAGATTCTCCAATACAGCAGGAAACGTGAGTGTGCTTAGAACAAATGAAAGGTGTTTCCTACACATAATGATCATATCTAGTTCAACTCTGCGTCTGAAACTGATAGAAACCAACGGTACTCTAACATCCAATGCTTTTCAGTTAAAAGCGAGAAAGGTGTGAGCTTCGGAAACAATGTAGCTTCATTTGAACTAAAAGGTGACTGCGTTTACCTGAAATGAATTCTTGCTTGTACGAAGACACAGGGCCTGTGTTTTAACTCCATTTCTGAAGGAAAACACACAGTACAGTTCTTATCCATGAAACACACTCGGCTGTATAGCAAGAACCACGCTCTTGCTTTCTAGAGTTTCTAATACTGCAGAAAACATAAGTGTGTTCTTAACAAAAGAACGGTGTTTCCTACACTTATGCACCATATCTAGTTCAATTCTGCTTCTGAACCTGATACAAACCATGGGCCCTATAACATCCAATGCTTTTCAGTTAAGAGTAAGAAACGTGTGAGCTTCGTGAACGATGTAGCTTCCTTTGAACCAAAAATGAATGCATTTACCTGAAACGAAGTCTTGCTTGTAGGAAGACACAGAGCCTGGGATTTAACTCCATTTCTGAAGGGAAACACACAGCACAGTTCTCATGCATGAAACACACTCTGCTTTTGAGCAAAAAGCACGCTCTTGCTCTCTAGACTCTCTCATAGTGCTGGAAACAGGACTGTACTGAGACCAAAAGAATGGGGTTTCCTACATACTTAGCATATCAAGTTCAACTCTGGTTTTGAAACTGATACAAACCACCGGTCCTCTAACATCCAATGCTTTTAATTTAAGAGCGAGAAACATGTGAGCTTCATGAACGTTGTAGCTGCATTTGAGCTGAAAAGTACAGCGTTTTCCTGCAAAGAAATCTTGCCTGTAGGAAGACACAGAGCCTGGGATTTAACTCCATTTCTGAAGGGAAACATACAGCACAGTTCTCATCCATGAAAAACTCTATGCTTTGTAGCAAGAAGCAGGCTCTTGCTTTCTGGAGTCTCTAATAGAGCAGGAAACGTGAGTGTGTTCAGAACAAAAGAACGGTGTTTCCTACACATACGGACAATATCTTGTTCAACTCTGCTTCTGAAACTGATAGAAACCACCGGTCCTCTAACATCCAATGCTTTTCGTTTAAGAGTGAGAAACGTGTGAACTTACTGAATGATATTGCTTCGTTTGAACTAAAAAAGTGACTGCGTTTACCTGAAATGAATTCTTGCTTGTACGAAGACACAGTGCCTGTGTTTTAACTCCATTTCTGAAGGAAACACACAGTACAGTTCTTATCCCTGAAACACACTCGGCTGTATAGCAAGAAGCACGCTCTTGCTTTCTAGAGTCTCTAATACAGCAGGAAACATGAGTGTGTTCAGAACAAAAGAACGGTGTTTCCTACACTTATGCACCATATCTAGTTCAATTCTGCTTCTGAACCTGATACAAACCATGGGTCCTATAACATCCAATGCTTTTCAGTTAAGAGTAAGAAACGTGTGAGCTTCGTGAAAGATGTAGCTTCCTTTGAGCTAAAAAGTGAATGCGTTTACCTGAAATGAAGTCTTGCTTGTAGGAAGACACAGAGCCTGGTATTTAACTCCATATCTGAAGGGAAACACACAGCACAGTTCTCATCCATGAAACACACTCTGCTTTAGAGCAAGAAGCACGCTCTTGCTTTCTGGAGTCTCTAATACAGCAGGAAGACTGAGTGTGTTCAGACAAAAGAACGTAGTTTACCTACACATAGGGGCCATATGTAGTTCAAACCTGCTTCTGAAACAGATACAAACCACCGGTCCTCTAACATCCAATGCTTTTCAATTAAGAGCGAGAAACGTGTGAGACTCGTGAAAGAGGTAGCTTCCTTTGAGCTGAAAAGTGAATGCGTTTACCTGAAAGGATGTCTTGCTTGTAAGAAGACACAGAGCCTGGGATTTAACTCCATTTCTGAAGGGAAACACACAGCACAGTTCTCATCCATGAAACATACTGTGTTTTAGAGCAAGAAGGACGCTCTTGCTTTCTAGATTCTCCAATACAGCAGGAAACGTGAGTGTGCTTAGAACAAATGAAAGGTGTTTCCTACACATAATGATCATATCTATTTCAACTCTGCGTCTGAAACTGATACAAACCAACGGTCCTCTAACATCCAATGCTTTTCAGTTAAAAGCGAGAAAGGTGTGAGCTTCGGAAACAATGTAGCTTCATTTGAACTAAAAGGTGACTGCGTTTACCTGAAATGAATTCTTGCTTGTACGAAGACACAGGGCCTGTGTTTTAACTCCATTTCTGAAGGAAAACACACAGTACAGTTATTATCCATGAAACACACTCGGCTGTATAGCAAGAACCACGCTCTTGCTTTCTAGAGTTTCTATTACTGCAGAAAACATAAGTGTGTTCTTAACAAAAGAACGGTGTTTCCTACACTTATTCACCATATCTAGTTCAATTCTTCTTCTGAACCTGATACAAACCATGGGTCCTATAACATCCAATGCTTTTCAGTTAAGAGTAAGAAACGTGTGAGCTTCGTGAAAGATGTAGCTTCCTTTGAGCTAAAAAGTGAATGCGTTTACCTGAAATGAAGTCTTGCTTGTAGGAAGACACAGAGCCTGGTATTTAACTCCATATCTGAAGGGAAACACACAGCACAGTTCTCATCCATGAAACACACTCTGCTTTAGAGCAAGAAGCACGCTCTTGCTTTCTGTAGTCTCTAATACAGCAGGAAGACTGAGTGTGTTCAGACAAAAGAACGTAGTTTACCTACACATAGGGGCCATATGTAGTTCAACCCTGCTTCTGAAACAGATACAAACCACCGGTCCTCTAACATCCAATGCTTTTCAATTAAGATCGAGAAACGTTTGAGACTCGTGAAAGAGGTAGCTTCCTTTGAGCTGAAAAGTGAATGCGTTTACCTGAAAGGATGTCTTGCTTGTAAGAAGACACAGAGCCTGGGATTTAACTCCATTTCTGAAGGGAAACAGACAGCACAGTTCTCATCCATGAAACATACTGTGTTTTAGAGCAAGAAGGACGCTCTTGCTTTCTAGATTCTCCAATACAGCAGGAAACGTGAGTGTGCTTAGAACAAATGAAAGGTGTTTCCTACACATAATGATCATATCTAGTTCAACTCTGCGTCTGAAACTGATAGAAACCAACGGTCCTCTAACATCCAATGCTTTTCAGTTAAAAGCGAGAAAGGTGTGAGCTTCGGAAACAATGTAGCTTCATTTGAACTAAAAGGTGACTGCGTTTACCTGAAATGAATTCTTGCTTGTACGAAGACACAGGGCCTGTGTTTTAACTCCATTTCTGAAGGAAAACACACAGTACAGTTCTTATCCATGAAACACACTCGGCTGTATAGCAAGAACCACGCTCTTGCTTTCTAGATTTTCTAATACTGCAGAAAACATAAGTGTGTTCTTAACAAAAGAACGGTGTTTCCTACACTTATGCACCATATCTAGTTCAATTCTGCTTCTGAACCTGATACAAACCATGGGCCCTATAACATCCAATGCTTTTCAGTTAAGAGTAAGAAACGTGTGAGCTTCGTGAACGATGTAGCTTCCTTTGAGCTAAAAAGTGAATGCATTTACCTGAAACGAAGTCTTGCTTGTAGGAAGACACAGAGCCTGGGATTTAACTCCATTTCTGAAGGGAAACACACAGCACAGTTCTCATGCAGGAAACACACTCTGCTTTTGAGCAAAAAGCACGCTCTTGCTCTCTAGACTCTCTCATAGGGCTGTAAACAGGACTGTACTGAGACCAAAAGAATGGGGTTTCCTACACATACTTAGCATATCAAGTTCAACTCTGGTTCTGAAACTGATACAAACCACCGGTCCTCTAATATCCAATGCTTTTAATTTAAGAGCGAGAAACATGTGAGCTTCATGAACGTTGTAGCTGCATTTGAGCTGAAAAGTACAGCGTTTTCCTGCAAAGAAATCTTGCCTGTAGGAAGACACAGAGCCTGAGATTGAACTCCATTTCTGAAGGGAAACATACAGCACAGTTCTCATCCATGAAAAACACTATGCTTTGTAGCAAGAAGCAGGCTCTTGCTTTCTGGAGTCTCTAATAGAGCAGGAAACGTGAGTGTGTTCAGAACAAAAGAACGGTGTTTCCTACACTTATTCACCATATCTAGTTCAATTCTGCTTCTGAACCTGATACAAACCATGGGTCCTATAACATCCAATGCTTTTCAGTTAAGAGTAAGAAACGTGTGAGCTTCGTGAAAGATGTAGCTTCCTTTGAGCTAAAAAGTGAATGCGTTTACCTGAAATGAAGTCTTGCTTGTAGGAAGACACAGAGCCTGGTATTTAACTCCATATCTGAAGGGAAACACACAGCACAGTTCTCATCCATTTAACACACTCTGCTTTAGAGCAAGAAGCACGCTCTTGCTTTCTGGAGTCTCTAATACAGCAGGAAGACTGAGTGTGTTCAGACAAAAGAACGTAGTTTTCCTACACATAGGGGCCATATGTAGTTCAACCCTGCTTCTGAAACAGATACAAACCACCGGTCCTCTAACATCCAATGCTTTTCAATTAAGAGCGAGAAACGTGTGAGACTCGTGAAAGAGGTAGCTTCCTTTGAGCTGAAAAGTGAATGCGTTTACCTGAAAGGATGTCTTGCTTGTAGGAAGACACAGAGCCTGGGATTTAACTCCATTTCTGAAGGGAAACACACAGCACAGTTCTCATCCATGAAACATACTGTGTTTTAGAGCAAGAAGGACGCTCTTGCTTTCTAGATTCTCCAATACAGCAGGAAACGTGAGTGTGCTTAGAACAAATGAAAGGTGTTTCCTACACATAATGATCATATCTAGTTCAACTCTGCGTCTGAAACTGATAGAAACCAACGGTACTCTAACATCCAATGCTTTTCAGTTAAAAGCGAGAAAGGTGTGAGCTTCGGAAACAATGTAGCTTCATTTGAACTAAAAGGTGACTGCGTTTACCTGAAATGAATTCTTGCTTGTACGAAGACACAGGGCCTGTGTTTTAACTCCATTTCTGAAGGAAAACACACAGTACAGTTCTTATCCATGAAACACACTCGGCTGTATAGCAAGAACCACGCTCTTGCTTTCTAGAGTTTCTAATACTGCAGAAAACATAAGTGTGTTCTTAACAAAAGAACGGTGTTTCCTACACTTATGCACCATATCTAGTTCAATTCTGCTTCTGAACCTGATACAAACCATGGGCCCTATAACATCCAATGCTTTTCAGTTAAGAGTAAGAAACGTGTGAGCTTCGTGAACGATGTAGCTTCCTTTGAACCAAAAATGAATGCATTTACCTGAAACGAAGTCTTGCTTGTAGGAAGACACAGAGCCTGGGATTTAACTCCATTTCTGAAGGGAAACACACAGCACAGTTCTCATGCATGAAACACACTCTGCTTTTGAGCAAAAAGCACGCTCTTGCTCTCTAGACTCTCTCATAGTGCTGGAAACAGGACTGTACTGAGACCAAAAGAATGGGGTTTCCTACATACTTAGCATATCAAGTTCAACTCTGGTTTTGAAACTGATACAAACCACCGGTCCTCTAACATCCAATGCTTTTAATTTAAGAGCGAGAAACATGTGAGCTTCATGAACGTTGTAGCTGCATTTGAGCTGAAAAGTACAGCGTTTTCCTGCAAAGAAATCTTGCCTGTAGGAAGACACAGAGCCTGGGATTTAACTCCATTTCTGAAGGGAAACATACAGCACAGTTCTCATCCATGAAAAACTCTATGCTTTGTAGCAAGAAGCAGGCTCTTGCTTTCTGGAGTCTCTAATAGAGCAGGAAACGTGAGTGTGTTCAGAACAAAAGAACGGTGTTTCCTACACATACGGACAATATCTTGTTCAACTCTGCTTCTGAAACTGATAGAAACCACCGGTCCTCTAACATCCAATGCTTTTCGTTTAAGAGTGAGAAACGTGTGAACTTACTGAATGATATTGCTTCGTTTGAACTAAAAAAGTGACTGCGTTTACCTGAAATGAATTCTTGCTTGTACGAAGACACAGTGCCTGTGTTTTAACTCCATTTCTGAAGGAAACACACAGTACAGTTCTTATCCCTGAAACACACTCGGCTGTATAGCAAGAAGCACGCTCTTGCTTTCTAGAGTCTCTAATACAGCAGGAAACATGAGTGTGTTCAGAACAAAAGAACGGTGTTTCCTACACTTATGCACCATATCTAGTTCAATTCTGCTTCTGAACCTGATACAAACCATGGGTCCTATAACATCCAATGCTTTTCAGTTAAGAGTAAGAAACGTGTGAGCTTCGTGAAAGATGTAGCTTCCTTTGAGCTAAAAAGTGAATGCGTTTACCTGAAATGAAGTCTTGCTTGTAGGAAGACACAGAGCCTGGTATTTAACTCCATATCTGAAGGGAAACACACAGCACAGTTCTCATCCATGAAACACACTCTGCTTTAGAGCAAGAAGCACGCTCTTGCTTTCTGGAGTCTCTAATACAGCAGGAAGACTGAGTGTGTTCAGACAAAAGAACGTAGTTTACCTACACATAGGGGCCATATGTAGTTCAAACCTGCTTCTGAAACAGATACAAACCACCGGTCCTCTAACATCCAATGCTTTTCAATTAAGAGCGAGAAACGTGTGAGACTCGTGAAAGAGGTAGCTTCCTTTGAGCTGAAAAGTGAATGCGTTTACCTGAAAGGATGTCTTGCTTGTAAGAAGACACAGAGCCTGGGATTTAACTCCATTTCTGAAGGGAAACACACAGCACAGTTCTCATCCATGAAACATACTGTGTTTTAGAGCAAGAAGGACGCTCTTGCTTTCTAGATTCTCCAATACAGCAGGAAACGTGAGTGTGCTTAGAACAAATGAAAGGTGTTTCCTACACATAATGATCATATCTATTTCAACTCTGCGTCTGAAACTGATACAAACCAACGGTCCTCTAACATCCAATGCTTTTCAGTTAAAAGCGAGAAAGGTGTGAGCTTCGGAAACAATGTAGCTTCATTTGAACTAAAAGGTGACTGCGTTTACCTGAAATGAATTCTTGCTTGTACGAAGACACAGGGCCTGTGTTTTAACTCCATTTCTGAAGGAAAACACACAGTACAGTTATTATCCATGAAACACACTCGGCTGTATAGCAAGAACCACGCTCTTGCTTTCTAGAGTTTCTATTACTGCAGAAAACATAAGTGTGTTCTTAACAAAAGAACGGTGTTTCCTACACTTATTCACCATATCTAGTTCAATTCTTCTTCTGAACCTGATACAAACCATGGGTCCTATAACATCCAATGCTTTTCAGTTAAGAGTAAGAAACGTGTGAGCTTCGTGAAAGATGTAGCTTCCTTTGAGCTAAAAAGTGAATGCGTTTACCTGAAATGAAGTCTTGCTTGTAGGAAGACACAGAGCCTGGTATTTAACTCCATATCTGAAGGGAAACACACAGCACAGTTCTCATCCATGAAACACACTCTGCTTTAGAGCAAGAAGCACGCTCTTGCTTTCTGTAGTCTCTAATACAGCAGGAAGACTGAGTGTGTTCAGACAAAAGAACGTAGTTTACCTACACATAGGGGCCATATGTAGTTCAACCCTGCTTCTGAAACAGATACAAACCACCGGTCCTCTAACATCCAATGCTTTTCAATTAAGATCGAGAAACGTTTGAGACTCGTGAAAGAGGTAGCTTCCTTTGAGCTGAAAAGTGAATGCGTTTACCTGAAAGGATGTCTTGCTTGTAAGAAGACACAGAGCCTGGGATTTAACTCCATTTCTGAAGGGAAACAGACAGCACAGTTCTCATCCATGAAACATACTGTGTTTTAGAGCAAGAAGGACGCTCTTGCTTTCTAGATTCTCCAATACAGCAGGAAACGTGAGTGTGCTTAGAACAAATGAAAGGTGTTTCCTACACATAATGATCATATCTAGTTCAACTCTGCGTCTGAAACTGATAGAAACCAACGGTCCTCTAACATCCAATGCTTTTCAGTTAAAAGCGAGAAAGGTGTGAGCTTCGGAAACAATGTAGCTTCATTTGAACTAAAAGGTGACTGCGTTTACCTGAAATGAATTCTTGCTTGTACGAAGACACAGGGCCTGTGTTTTAACTCCATTTCTGAAGGAAAACACACAGTACAGTTCTTATCCATGAAACACACTCGGCTGTATAGCAAGAACCACGCTCTTGCTTTCTAGAGTTTCTAATACTGCAGAAAACATAAGTGTGTTCTTAACAAAAGAACGGTGTTTCCTACACTTATGCACCATATCTAGTTCAATTCTGCTTCTGAACCTGATACAAACCATGGGCCCTATAACATCCAATGCTTTTCAGTTAAGAGTAAGAAACGTGTGAGCTTCGTGAACGATGTAGCTTCCTTTGAGCTAAAAAGTGAATGCATTTACCTGAAACGAAGTCTTGCTTGTAGGAAGACACAGAGCCTGGGATTTAACTCCATTTCTGAAGGGAAACACACAGCACAGTTCTCATGCAGGAAACACACTCTGCTTTTGAGCAAAAAGCACGCTCTTGCTCTCTAGACTCTCTCATAGGGCTGTAAACAGGACTGTACTGAGACCAAAAGAATGGGGTTTCCTACACATACTTAGCATATCAAGTTCAACTCTGGTTCTGAAACTGATACAAACCACCGGTCCTCTAATATCCAATGCTTTTAATTTAAGAGCGAGAAACATGTGAGCTTCATGAACGTTGTAGCTGCATTTGAGCTGAAAAGTACAGCGTTTTCCTGCAAAGAAATCTTGCCTGTAGGAAGACACAGAGCCTGAGATTGAACTCCATTTCTGAAGGGAAACATACAGCACAGTTCTCATCCATGAAAAACACTATGCTTTGTAGCAAGAAGCAGGCTCTTGCTTTCTGGAGTCTCTAATAGAGCAGGAAACGTGAGTGTGTTCAGAACAAAAGAACGGTGTTTCCTACACTTATTCACCATATCTAGTTCAATTCTGCTTCTGAAACTGATACAAAAGACGGGTCCTCTAACAACCAATGCTTTTCAGTTAAGAGCGAGAAACTTGTGACCTTCGTGAAAGATGTAGCTTCCTTTGAGCTAAAAAGTGAATGCGTTTACCTGAAATGAAGTCTTGCTTGTAGGAAGACACAGAGCCTGGTATTTAACTCCATATCTGAAGGGAAACACACAGCACAGTTCTCATCCATGAAACACACTCTGCTTTAGAGCAAGAAGCACGCTCTTGCTTTCTGGAGTCTCTAATACAGCAGGAAGACTGAGTGTGTTCAGACAAAAGAACGTAGTTTACCTACACATAGGGGCCATATGTAGTTCAACCCTGCTTCTGAAACAGATACAAACCACCGGTCCTCTAACATCCAATGCTTTTCAATTAAGAGCGAGAAACGTGTGAGACTCGTGAAAGAGGTAGCTTCCTTTGAGCTGAAAAGTGAATGCGTTTACCTGAAAGGATGTCTTGCTTGTAAGAAGACACAGAGCCTGGGATTTAACTCCATTTCTGAAGGGAAACAGACAGCACAGTTCTCATCCATGAAACATACTGTGTTTTAGAGCAAGAAGGACGCTCTTGCTTTCTAGATTCTCCAATACAGCAGGAAACGTGAGTGTGCTTAGAACAAATGAAAGGTGTTTCCTACACATAATGATCATATCTAGTTCAACTCTGCGTCTGAAACTGATAGAAACCAACGGTCCTCTAACATCCAATGCTTTTCAGTTAAAAGCGAGAAAGGTGTGAGCTTCGGAAACAATGTAGCTTCATTTGAACTAAAAGGTGACTGCGTTTACCTGAAATGAATTCTTGCTTGTACGAAGACACAGGGCCTGTGTTTTAACTCCATTTCTGAAGGAAAACACACAGTACAGTTCTTATCCATGAAACACACTCGGCTGTATAGCAAGAACCACGCTCTTGCTTTCTAGAGTTTCTAATACTGCAGAAAACATAAGTGTGTTCTTAACAAAAGAACGGTGTTTCCTACACTTATGCACCATATCTAGTTCAATTCTGCTTCTGAACCTGATACAAACCATGGGCCCTATAACATCCAATGCTTTTCAGTTAAGAGTAAGAAACGTGTGAGCTTCGTGAACGATGTAGCTTCCTTTGAGCTAAAAAGTGAATGCATTTACCTGAAACGAAGTCTTGCTTGTAGGAAGACACAGAGCCTGGGATTTAACTCCATTTCTGAAGGGAAACACACAGCACAGTTCTCATGCAGGAAACACACTCTGCTTTTGAGCAAAAAGCACGCTCTTGCTCTCTAGACTCTCTCATAGTGCTGGAAACAGGACTGTACTGAGACCAAAAGAATGGGGTTTCCTACACATACTTAGCATATCAAGTTCAACTCTGGTTCTGAAACTGATACAAACCACCGGTCCTCTAATATCCAATGCTTTTAATTTAAGAGCGAGAAACATGTGAGCTTCATGAACGTTGTAGCTGCATTTGAGCTGAAAAGTACAGCGTTTTCCTGCAAAGAAATCTTGCCTGTAGGAAGACACAGAGCCTGGGATTTAACTCCATTTCTGAAGGGAAACATACAGCACAGTTCTCATCCATGAAAAACACTATGCTTTGTAGCAAGAAGCAGGCTCTTGCTTTCTGGAGTCTCTAATAGAGCAGGAAATGTGAGTGTGTTCAGAACAAAAGAACGGTGTTTCCTACACATACGGACAATATCTTGTTCAACTCTGCTTCTGAAACTGATAGAAACCACCGGTCCTCTAACATCCAATGCTTTTTGTTTAAGAGCGAGAAACGTGTGAACTTACTGAATGATATTGCTTCGTTTGAACTAAAAACGTGACTGCGTTTACCTGAAATGAATTCTTGCTTGTACGAAGACACAGTGCCTGTGTTTTAACTCCATTTCTGAAGGAAACACACAGTACAGTTCTTATCCATAAAACACACTCGGCTGTATAGCAAGAACCACGCTCTTGCTTTCTAGAGACTCTAATACAGCAGGAAACATGAGTGTGTTCAGAACAAAAGAACGGTGTTTCCTACACTTATGCACCATATCTAGTTCAATTCTGCTTCTGAACCTGATACAAACCATGGGTCCTATAAAATCCAATGCTTTTCAGTTAAGATTAAGAAACGTGTGAGCTTCGTGAACGATGTAGCTTCCTTTGAGCTAAAAAGTGAATGCGTTTACCTGAAATGAAGTCTTGCTTGTAGGAAGACACAGAGCCTCAGATTTAACTCCATATCTGAAGGGAAACACACAGCACAGTTCTCATCCATTTAACACACTCTGCTTTAGAGCAAGAAGCACACTCTTGCTTTCTGGAGTCTATAATACAGCAGGAAGACTGAGTGTGTTCAGACAAAAGAACGTAGTTTTCCTACACATAGGGGG
The DNA here is from genome assembly GCA_949786385.1 of Onychomys leucogaster. Classification (NCBI taxonomy): domain Eukaryota; kingdom Metazoa; phylum Chordata; class Mammalia; order Rodentia; family Cricetidae; genus Onychomys; species Onychomys leucogaster. Next base: position 3,120,300 of record CATKUP010000055.1, read on the forward strand.
CATATGTAGTTCAAACATGCTTCTGAAACTGATACAAACCACCGGTCCTCTAACATCCAATGCTTTTCAATTAAGAGCGAGAAAAGTGTGAGACTCGTGAAAGAGGTAGCTTCCTTTGAGCTGAAAAGTGAATGCATTTACCTGAGGATGTCTTGCTTGTAGGAAGACACAGAGCTTGGGATTTAACTCCATTTCTGAAGGGAAACACACAGCACAGTTCTCATCCATGAAACACACTCTGTTTTAGAGCAAGAAGGACGCTCTTGCTTTCTAGATTCTCCAATACAGCAGGAAACGTGAGTGTGCTTAGAACAAATGAAAAGTGTTTCCTACACATAATGATCATATCTAGTTCAACTCTGCGTCTGAAACTGATAGAAACCAACGGTCCTCTAACATCCAATGCTTTTCAGTTAAAAGCGAGAAAGGTGTGAGCTTCGGAAACAATGTAGCTTCATTTGAACTAAAAGGTGACTGCGTTTACCTGAAATGAATTCTTGCTTGTACGAAGACACTGGGCCTGTGTTTTAACTCCATTTCTGAAGGAAAACACACAGTACAGTTCTTATCCATGAAACACACTCGGCTGTATAGCAAGAACCACGCTCTTGCTTTCTAGAGTTTCTAATACTGCAGAAAACATAAGTGTGTTCTTAACAAAAGAACGGTGTTTCCTACACTTATGCACCATATCTAGTTCAATTCTGCTTCTGAACCTGATACAAACCATGGGCCCTATAACATCCAATGCTTTTCAGTTAAGAGTAAGAAACGTGTGAGCTTCGTGAACGATGTAGCTTCCTTTGAGCTAAAAAGTGAATGCATTTACCTGAAACGAAGTCTTGCTTGTAGGAAGACACAGAGCCTGGGATTTAACTCCATTTCTGAAGGGAAACACACAGCACAGTTCTCATGCATGAAACACACTCTGCTTTTGAGCAAAAAGCACGCTCTTGCTCTCTAGACTCTCTCATAGAGCTGGAAACAGGACTGTACTGAGACCAAAAGAATGGGGTTTCCTACATACTTAGCATATCAAGTTCAACTCTGGTTTTGAAACTGATACAAACCACCGGTCCTCTAACATCCAATGCTTTTAATTTAAGAGCGAGAAACATGTGAGCTTCATGAACGTTGTAGCTGCATTTGAGCTGAAAAGTACAGCGTTTTCCTGCAAAGAAATCTTGCCTGTAGGAAGACACAGAGCCTGGGATTTAACTCCATTTCTGAAGGGAAACATACAGCACAGTTCTCATCCATGAAAAACTCTATGCTTTGTAGCAAGAAGCAGGCTCTTGCTTTCTGGAGTCTCTAATAGAGCAGGAAACGTGAGTGTGTTCAGAACAAAAGAACGGTGTTTCCTACACATACGGACAATATCTTGTTCAACTCTGCTTCTGAAACTGATAGAAACCACCGGTCCTCTAACATCCAATGCTTTTCGTTTAAGAGCGAGAAACGTGTGAACTTACTGAATGATATTGCTTCGTTTGAACTAAAAAAGTGACTGCGTTTACCTGAAATGAATTCTTGCTTGTACGAAGACACAGTGCCTGTGTTTTAACTCCATTTCTGAAGGAAACACACAGTACAGTTCTTATCCCTGAAACACACTCGGCTTTATAGCAAGAAGCACGCTCTTGCTTTCTAGAGTCTCTAATACAGCAGGAAACATGAGTGTGTTCAGAACAAAAGAACGGTGTTTCCTACACTTATTCACCATATCTAGTTCAATTCTGCTTCTGAACCTGATACAAACCATGGGTCCTATAACATCCAATGCTTTTCAGTTAAGAGTAAGAAACGTGTGAGCTTCGTGAAAGATGTAGCTTCCTTTGAGCTAAAAAGTGAATGCGTTTACCTGAAATGAAGTCTTGCTTGTAGGAAGACACAGAGCCTGGTATTTAACTCCATATCTGAAGGGAAACACACAGCACAGTTCTCATCCATGAAACACACTCTGCTTTAGAGCAAGAAGCACGCTCTTGCTTTCTGGAGTCTCTAATACAGCAGGAAGACTGAGTGTGTTCAGACAAAAGAACGTAGTTTTCCTACACATAGGGGCCATATGTAGTTCAACCCTGCTTCTGAAACAGATACAAACCACCGGTCCTCTAACATCCAATGCTTTTCAATTAAGAGCGAGAAACGTGTGAGACTCGTGAAAGAGGTAGCTTCCTTTGAGCTGAAAAGTGAATGCGTTTACCTGAAAGGATGTCTTGCTTGTAGGAAGACACAGAGCCTGGGATTTAACTCCATTTCTGAAGGGAAACACACAGCACAGTTCTCATCCATGAAACATACTGTGTTTTAGAGCAAGAAGGACGCTCTTGCTTTCTAGATTCTCCAATACAGCAGGAAACGTGAGTGTGCTTAGAACAAATGAAAGGTGTTTCCTACACATAATGATCATATCTAGGTCAACTCTGCGTCTGAAACTGATAGAAACCAACGGTACTCTAACATCCAATGCTTTTCAGTTAAAAGCGAGAAAGGTGTGAGCTTCGGAAACAATGTAGCTTCATTTGAACTAAAAGGTGACTGCGTTTACCTGAAATGAATTCTTGCTTGTACGAAGACACAGGGCCTGTGTTTTAACTCCATTTCTGAAGGAAAACACACAGTACAGTTCTTATCCATGAAACACACTCGGCTGTATAGCAAGAACCACGCTCTTGCTTTCTAGAGTTTCTAATACTGCAGAAAACATAAGTGTGTTCTTAACAAAAGAACGGTGTTTCCTACACTTATGCACCATATCTAGTTCAATTCTGCTTCTGAACCTGATACAAACCATGGGCCCTATAACATCCAATGCTTTTCAGTTAAGAGTAAGAAACGTGTGAGCTTCGTGAACGATGTAGCTTCCTTTGAGCTAAAAAGTGAATGCATTTACCTGAAACGAAGTCTTGCTTGTAGGAAGACACAGAGCCTGGGATTTAACTCCATTTCTGAAGGGAAACACACAGCACAGTTCTCATGCATGAAACACACTCTGCTTTTGAGCAAAAAGCACGCTCTTGCTCTCTAGACTCTCTCATAGAGCTGGAAACAGGACTGTACTGAGACCAAAAGAATGGGGTTTCCTACATACTTAGCATATCAAGTTCAACTCTGGTTTTGAAACTGATACAAACCACCGGTCCTCTAACATCCAATGCTTTTAATTTAAGAGCGAGAAACATGTGAGCTTCATGAACGTTGTAGCTGCATTTGAGCTGAAAAGTACAGCGTTTTCCTGCAAAGAAATCTTGCCTGTAGGAAGACACAGAGCCTGGGATTTAACTCCATTTCTGAAGGGAAACATACAGCACAGTTCTCATCCATGAAAAACTCTATGCTTTGTAGCAAGAAGCAGGCTCTTGCTTTCTGGAGTCTCTAATAGAGCAGGAAACGTGAGTGTGTTCAGAACAAAAGAACGGTGTTTCCTACACATACGGACAATATCTTGTTCAACTCTGCTTCTGAAACTGATAGAAACCACCGGTCCTCTAACATCCAATGCTTTTCGTTTAAGAGTGAGAAACGTGTGAACTTACTGAATGATATTGCTTCGTTTGAACTAAAAAAGTGACTGCGTTTACCTGAAATGAATTCTTGCTTGTACGAAGACACAGTGCCTGTGTTTTAACTCCATTTCTGAAGGAAACACACAGTACAGTTCTTATCCCTGAAACACACTCGGCTGTATAGCAAGAAGCACGCTCTTGCTTTCTAGAGTCTCTAATACAGCAGGAAACATGAGTGTGTTCAGAACAAAAGAACGGTGTTTCCTACACTTATTCACCATATCTAGTTCAATTCTGCTTCTGAACCTGATACAAACCATGGGTCCTATAACATCCAATGCTTTTCAGTTAAGAGTAAGAAACGTGTGAGCTTCGTGAAAGATGTAGCTTCCTTTGAGCTAAAAAGTGAATGCGTTTACCTGAAATGAAGTCTTGCTTGTAGGAAGACACAGCCTGGTATTTAACTCCATATCTGAAGGGAAACACACAGCACAGTTCTCATCCATGAAACACACTCTGCTTTAGAGCAAGAAGCACGCTCTTGCTTTCTGGAGTCTCTAATACAGCAGGAAGACTGAGTGTGTTCAGACAAAAGAACGTAGTTTACCTACACATAGGGGCCATATGTAGTTCAAACCTGCTTCTGAAACAGATACAAACCACCGGTCCTCTAACATCCAATGCTTTTCAATTAAGAGCGAGAAACGTGTGAGACTCGTGAAAGAGGTAGCTTCCTTTGAGCTGAAAAGTGAATGCGTTTACCTGAAAGGATGTCTTGCTTGTAAGAAGACACAGAGCCTGGGATTTAACTCCATTTCTGAAGGGAAACAGACAGCACAGTTCTCATCCATGAAACATACTGTGTTTTAGAGCAAGAAGGACGCTCTTGCTTTCTAGATTCTCCAATACAGCAGGAAACGTGAGTGTGCTTAGAACAAATGAAAGGTGTTTCCTACACATAATGATCATATCTATTTCAACTCTGCGTCTGAAACTGATACAAACCAACGGTCCTCTAACATCCAATGCTTTTCAGTTAAAAGCGAGAAAGGTGTGAGCTTCGGAAACAATGTAGCTTCATTTGAACTAAAAGGTGACTGCGTTTACCTGAAATGAATTCTTGCTTGTACGAAGACACAGGGCCTGTGTTTTAACTCCATTTCGGAAGGAAAACACACAGTACAGTTCTTATCCATGAAACACACTCGGCTGTATAGCAAGAACCACGCTCTTGCTTTCTAGAGTTTCTATTACTGCAGAAAACATAAGTGTGTTCTTAACAAAAGAACGGTGTTTCCTACACTTATTCACCATATCTAGTTCAATTCTTCTTCTGAACCTGATACAAACCATGGGTCCTATAACATCCAATGCTTTTCAGTTAAGAGTAAGAAACGTGTGAGCTTCGTGAAAGATGTAGCTTCCTTTGAGCTAAAAAGTGAATGCGTTTACCTGAAATGAAGTCTTGCTTGTAGGAAGACACAGAGCCTGGTATTTAACTCCATATCTGAAGGGAAACACACAGCACAGTTCTCATCCATGAAACACACTCTGCTTTAGAGCAAGAAGCACGCTCTTGCTTTCTGGAGTCTCTAATACAGCAGGAAGACTGAGTGTGTTCAGACAAAAGAACGTAGTTTACCTACACATAGGGGCCATATGTAGTTCAACCCTGCTTCTGAAACAGATACAAACCACCGGTCCTCTAACATCCAATGCTTTTCAATTAAGATCGAGAAACGTGTGAGACTCGTGAAAGATGTAGCTTCCTTTGAGCTGAAAAGTGAATGCGTTTACCTGAAAGGATGTCTTGCTTGTAGGAAGACACAGAGCCTGGGATTTAACTCCATTTCTGAAGGGAAACACACAGCACAGTTCTCATCCATGAAACATACTGTGTTTTAGAGCAAGAAGGACGCTCTTGCTTTCTAGATTCTCCAATACAGCAGGAAACGTGAGTGTGCTTAGAACAAATGAAAGGTGTTTCCTACACATAATGATCATATCTAGGTCAACTCTGCGTCTGAAACTGATAGAAACCAACGGTACTCTAACATCCAATGCTTTTCAGTTAAAAGCGAGAAAGGTGTGAGCTTCGGAAACAATGTAGCTTCATTTGAACTAAAAGGTGACTGCGTTTACCTGAAATGAATTCTTGCTTGTACGAAGACACAGGGCCTGTGTTTTAACTCCATTTCTGAAGGAAAACACACAGTACAGTTCTTATCCATGAAACACACTCGGCTGTATAGCAAGAACCACGCTCTTGCTTTCTAGAGTTTCTAATACTGCAGAAAACATAAGTGTGTTCTTAACAAAAGAACGGTGTTTCCTACACTTATGCACCATATCTAGTTCAATTCTGCTTCTGAACCTGATACAAACCATGGGCCCTATAACATCCAATGCTTTTCAGTTAAGAGTAAGAAACGTGTGAGCTTCGTGAACGATGTAGCTTCCTTTGAGCTAAAAAGTGAATGCATTTACCTGAAACGAAGTCTTGCTTGTAGGAAGACACAGAGCCTGGGATTTAACTCCATTTCTGAAGGGAAACACACAGCACAGTTCTCATGCAGGAAACACACTCTGCTTTTGAGCAAAAAGCACGCTCTTGCTCTCTAGACTCTCTCATAGAGCTGGAAACAGGACTGTACTGAGACCAAAAGAATGGGGTTTCCTACATACTTAGCATATCAAGTTCAACTCTGGTTTTGAAACTGATACAAACCACCGGTCCTCTAACATCCAATGCTTTTAATTTAAGAGCGAGAAACATGTGAGCTTCATGAACGTTGTAGCTGCATTTGAGCTGAAAAGTACAGCGTTTTCCTGCAAAGAAATCTTGCCTGTAGGAAGACACAGAGCCTGGGATTTAACTCCATTTCTGAAGGGAAACATACAGCACAGTTCTCATCCATGAAAAACTCTATGCTTTGTAGCAAGAAGCAGGCTCTTGCTTTCTGGAGTCTCTAATAGAGCAGGAAACGTGAGTGTGTTCAGAACAAAAGAACGGTGTTTCCTACACATACGGACAATATCTTGTTCAACTCTGCTTCTGAAACTGATAGAAACCACCGGTCCTCTAACATCCAATGCTTTTCGTTTAAGAGCGAGAAACGTGTGAACTTACTGAATGATATTGCTTCGTTTGAACTAAAAAAGTGACTGCGTTTACCTGAAATGAATTCTTGCTTGTACGAAGACACAGTGCCTGTGTTTTAACTCCATTTCTGAAGGAAACACACAGTACAGTTCTTATCCCTGAAACACACTCGGCTTTATAGCAAGAAGCACGCTCTTGCTTTCTAGAGTCTCTAATACAGCAGGAAACATGAGTGTGTTCAGAACAAAAGAACGGTGTTTCCTACACTTATTCACCATATCTAGTTCAATTCTGCTTCTGAACCTGATACAAACCATGGGTCCTATAACATCCAATGCTTTTCAGTTAAGAGTAAGAAACGTGTGAGCTTCGTGAAAGATGTAGCTTCCTTTGAGCTAAAAAGTGAATGCGTTTACCTGAAATGAAGTCTTGCTTGTAGGAAGACACAGAGCCTGGTATTTAACTCCATATCTGAAGGGAAACACACAGCACAGTTCTCATCCATGAAACACACTCTGCTTTAGAGCAAGAAGCACGCTCTTGCTTTCTGGAGTCTCTAATACAGCAGGAAGACTGAGTGTGTTCAGACAAAAGAACGTAGTTTTCCTACACATAGGGGCCATATGTAGTTCAACCCTGCTTCTGAAACAGATACAAACCACCGGTCCTCTAACATCCAATGCTTTTCAATTAAGAGCGAGAAACGTGTGAGACTCGTGAAAGAGGTAGCTTCCTTTGAGCTGAAAAGTGAATGCGTTTACCTGAAAGGATGTCTTGCTTGTAGGAAGACACAGAGCCTGGGATTTAACTCCATTTCTGAAGGGAAACACACAGCACAGTTCTCATCCATGAAACATACTGTGTTTTAGAGCAAGAAGGACGCTCTTGCTTTCTAGATTCTCCAATACAGCAGGAAACGTGAGTGTGCTTAGAACAAATGAAAGGTGTTTCCTACACATAATGATCATATCTAGGTCAACTCTGCGTCTGAAACTGATAGAAACCAACGGTACTCTAACATCCAATGCTTTTCAGTTAAAAGCGAGAAAGGTGTGAGCTTCGGAAACAATGTAGCTTCATTTGAACTAAAAGGTGACTGCGTTTACCTGAAATGAATTCTTGCTTGTACGAAGACACAGGGCCTGTGTTTTAACTCCATTTCTGAAGGAAAACACACAGTACAGTTCTTATCCATGAAACACACTCGGCTGTATAGCAAGAACCACGCTCTTGCTTTCTAGAGTTTCTAATACTGCAGAAAACATAAGTGTGTTCTTAACAAAAGAACGGTGTTTCCTACACTTATGCACCATATCTAGTTCAATTCTGCTTCTGAACCTGATACAAACCATGGGCCCTATAACATCCAATGCTTTTCAGTTAAGAGTAAGAAACGTGTGAGCTTCGTGAACGATGTAGCTTCCTTTGAGCTAAAAAGTGAATGCATTTACCTGAAACGAAGTCTTGCTTGTAGGAAGACACAGAGCCTGGGATTTAACTCCATTTCTGAAGGGAAACACACAGCACAGTTCTCATGCATGAAACACACTCTGCTTTTGAGCAAAAAGCACGCTCTTGCTCTCTAGACTCTCTCATAGAGCTGGAAACAGGACTGTACTGAGACCAAAAGAATGGGGTTTCCTACATACTTAGCATATCAAGTTCAACTCTGGTTTTGAAACTGATACAAACCACCGGTCCTCTAACATCCAATGCTTTTAATTTAAGAGCGAGAAACATGTGAGCTTCATGAACGTTGTAGCTGCATTTGAGCTGAAAAGTACAGCGTTTTCCTGCAAAGAAATCTTGCCTGTAGGAAGACACAGAGCCTGGGATTTAACTCCATTTCTGAAGGGAAACATACAGCACAGTTCTCATCCATGAAAAACTCTATGCTTTATAGCAAGAAGCAGGCTCTTGCTTTCTGGAGTCTCTAATAGAGCAGGAAACGTGAGTGTGTTCAGAACAAAAGAACGGTGTTTCCTACACATACGGACAATATCTTGTTCAACTCTGCTTCTGAAACTGATAGAAACCACCGGTCCTCTAACATCCAATGCTTTTCGTTTAAGAGTGAGAAACGTGTGAACTTACTGAATGATATTGCTTCGTTTGAACTAAAAAAGTGACTGCGTTTACCTGAAATGAATTCTTGCTTGTACGAAGACACAGTGCCTGTGTTTTAACTCCATTTCTGAAGGAAACACACAGTACAGTTCTTATCCCTGAAACACACTCGGCTGTATAGCAAGAAGCACGCTCTTGCTTTCTAGAGTCTCTAATACAGCAGGAAACATGAGTGTGTTCAGAACAAAAGAACGGTGTTTCCTACACTTATTCACCATATCTAGTTCAATTCTGCTTCTGAACCTGATACAAACCATGGGTCCTATAACATCCAATGCTTTTCAGTTAAGAGTAAGAAACGTGTGAGCTTCGTGAAAGATGTAGCTTCCTTTGAGCTAAAAAGTGAATGCGTTTACCTGAAATGAAGTCTTGCTTGTAGGAAGACACAGAGCCTGGTATTTAACTCCATATCTGAAGGGAAACACACAGCACAGTTCTCATCCATGAAACACACTCTGCTTTAGAGCAAGAAGCACGCTCTTGCTTTCTGGAGTCTCTAATACAGCAGGAAGACTGAGTGTGTTCAGACAAAAGAACGTAGTTTACCTACACATAGGGGCCATATGTAGTTCAAACCTGCTTCTGAAACAGATACAAACCACCGGTCCTCTAACATCCAATGCTTTTCAATTAAGAGCGAGAAACGTGTGAGACTCGTGAAAGAGGTAGCTTCCTTTGAGCTGAAAAGTGAATGCGTTTACCTGAAAGGATGTCTTGCTTGTAAGAAGACACAGAGCCTGGGATTTAACTCCATTTCTGAAGGGAAACAGACAGCACAGTTCTCATCCATGAAACATACTGTGTTTTAGAGCAAGAAGGACGCTCTTGCTTTCTAGATTCTCCAATACAGCAGGAAACGTGAGTGTGCTTAGAACAAATGAAAGGTGTTTCCTACACATAATGATCATATCTATTTCAACTCTGCGTCTGAAACTGATACAAACCAACGGTCCTCTAACATCCAATGCTTTTCAGTTAAAAGCGAGAAAGGTGTGAGCTTCGGAAACAATGTAGCTTCATTTGAACTAAAAGGTGACTGCGTTTACCTGAAATGAATTCTTGCTTGTACGAAGACACAGGGCCTGTGTTTTAACTCCATTTCTGAAGGAAAACACACAGTACAGTTATTATCCATGAAACACACTCGGCTGTATAGCAAGAACCACGCTCTTGCTTTCTAGAGTTTCTATTACTGCAGAAAACATAAGTGTGTTCTTAACAAAAGAACGGTGTTTCCTACACTTATTCACCATATCTAGTTCAATTCTTCTTCTGAACCTGATACAAACCATGGGTCCTATAACATCCAATGCTTTTCAGTTAAGAGTAAGAAACGTGTGAGCTTCGTGAAAGATGTAGCTTCCTTTGAGCTAAAAAGTGAATGCGTTTACCTGAAATGAAGTCTTGCTTGTAGGAAGACACAGAGCCTGGTATTTAACTCCATATCTGAAGGGAAACACACAGCACAGTTCTCATCCATGAAACACACTCTGCTTTAGAGCAAGAAGCACGCTCTTGCTTTCTGGAGTCTCTAATACAGCAGGAAGACTGAGTGTGTTCAGACAAAAGAACGTAGTTTACCTACACATAGGGGCCATATGTAGTTCAACCCTGCTTCTGAAACAGATACAAACCACCGGTCCTCTAACATCCAATGCTTTTCAATTAAGATCGAGAAACGTGTGAGACTCGTGAAAGAGGTAGCTTCCTTTGAGCTGAAAAGTGAATGCGTTTACCTGAAAGGATGTCTTGCTTGTAAGAAGACACAGAGCCTGGGATTTAACTCCATTTCTGAAGGGAAACACACAGCACAGATCTCATCCATGAAACATACTGTGTTTTAGAGCAAGAAGGACGCTCTTGCTTTCTAGATTCTCCAATACAGCAGGAAACGTGAGTGTGCTTAGAACAAATGAAAGGTGTTTCCTACACATAATGATCATATCTAGTTCAACTCTGCGTCTGAAACTGATAGAAACCAACGGTCCTCTAACATCCAATGTTTTTCAGTTAAAAGCGAGAAAGGTATGTGCTTCGGAAACAATGTAGCTTCATTTGAACTAAAAGGTGACTGCGTTTACCTGAAATGAATTCTTGCTTGTACGAAGACACAGGGCCTGTGTTTTAACTCCATTTCTGAAGGAAAACACACAGTACAGTTCTTATCCATGAAACACACTCGGCTGTATAGCAAGAACCACGCTCTTGCTTTCTAGAGTTTCTAATACTGCAGAAAACATAAGTGTGTTCTTAACAAAAGAACGGTGTTTCCTACACTTATGCACCATATCTAGTTCAATTCTGCTTCTGAACCTGATACAAACCATGGGCCCTATAACATCCAATGCTTTTCAGTTAAGAGTAAGAAACGTGTGAGCTTCGTGAACGATGTAGCTTCCTTTGAGCTAAAAAGTGAATGCATTTACCTGAAACGAAGTCTTGCTTGTAGGAAGACACAGAGCCTGGGATTTAACTCCATTTCTGAAGGGAAACACACAGCACAGTTCTCATGCATGAAACACACTCTGCTTTTGAGCAAAAAGCACGCTCTTGCTCTCTAGACTCTCTCATAGAGCTGGAAACAGGACTGTACTGAGACCAAAAGAATGGGGTTTCCTACATACTTAGCATATCAAGTTCAACTCTGGTTTTGAAACTGATACAAACCACCGGTCCTCTAACATCCAATGCTTTTAATTTAAGAGCGAGAAACATGTGAGCTTCATGAACGTTGTAGCTGCATTTGAGCTGAAAAGTACAGCGTTTTCCTGCAAAGAAATCTTGCCTGTAGGAAGACACAGAGCCTGGGATTTAACTCCATTTCTGAAGGGAAACATACAGCACAGTTCTCATCCATGAAAAACTCTATGCTTTATAGCATGAAGCAGGCTCTTGCTTTCTGGAGTCTCTAATAGAGCAGGAAACGTGAGTGTGTTCAGAACAAAAGAACGGTGTTTCCTACACATACGGACAATATCTTGTTCAACTCTGCTTCTGAAACTGATAGAAACCACCGGTCCTCTAACATCCAATGCTTTTCGTTTAAGAGTGAGAAACGTGTGAACTTACTGAATGATATTGCTTCGTTTGAACTAAAAAAGTGACTGCGTTTACCTGAAATGAATTCTTGCTTGTACGAAGACACAGTGCCTGTGTTTTAACTCCATTTCTGAAGGAAACACACAGTACAGTTCTTATCCCTGAAACACACTCGGCTGTATAGCAAGAAGCACGCTCTTGCTTTCTAGAGTCTCTAATACAGCAGGAAACATGAGTGTGTTCAGAACAAAAGAACGGTGTTTCCTACACTTATTCACCATATCTAGTTCAATTCTGCTTCTGAACCTGATACAAACCATGGGTCCTATAACATCCAATGCTTTTCAGTTAAGAGTAAGAAACGTGTGAGCTTCGTGAAAGATGTAGCTTCCTTTGAGCTAAAAAGTGAATGCGTTTACCTGAAATGAAGTCTTGCTTGTAGGAAGACACAGAGCCTGGTATTTAACTCCATATCTGAAGGGAAACACACAGCACAGTTCTCATCCATGAAACACACTCTGCTTTAGAGCAAGAAGCACGCTCTTGCTTTCTGGAGTCTCTAATACAGCAGGAAGACTGAGTGTGTTCAGACAAAAGAACGTAGTTTACCTACACATAGGGGCCATATGTAGTTCAAACCTGCTTCTGAAACAGATACAAACCACCGGTCCTCTAACATCCAATGCTTTTCAATTAAGAGCGAGAAACGTGTGAGACTCGTGAAAGAGGTAGCTTCCTTTGAGCTGAAAAGTGAATGCGTTTACCTGAAAGGATGTCTTGCTTGTAAGAAGACACAGAGCCTGGGATTTAACTCCATTTCTGAAGGGAAACAGACAGCACAGTTCTCATCCATGAAACATACTGTGTTTTAGAGCAAGAAGGACGCTCTTGCTTTCTAGATTCTCCAATACAGCAGGAAACGTGAGTGTGCTTAGAACAAATGAAAGGTGTTTCCTACACATAATGATCATATCTATTTCAACTCTGCGTCTGAAACTGATACAAACCAACGGTCCTCTAACATCCAATGCTTTTCAGTTAAAAGCGAGAAAGGTGTGAGCTTCGGAAACAATGTAGCTTCATTTGAACTAAAAGGTGACTGCGTTTACCTGAAATGAATTCTTGCTTGTACGAAGACACAGGGCCTGTGTTTTAACTCCATTTCTGAAGGAAAACACACAGTACAGTTATTATCCATGAAACACACTCGGCTGTATAGCAAGAACCACGCTCTTGCTTTCTAGAGTTTCTATTACTGCAGAAAACATAAGTGTGTTCTTAACAAAAGAACGGTGTTTCCTACACTTATTCACCATATCTAGTTCAATTCTTCTTCTGAACCTGATACAAACCATGGGTCCTATAACATCCAATGCTTTTCAGTTAAGAGTAAGAAACGTGTGAGCTTCGTGAAAGATGTAGCTTCCTTTGAGCTAAAAAGTGAATGCGTTTACCTGAAATGAAGTCTTGCTTGTAGGAAGACACAGAGCCTGGTATTTAACTCCATATCTGAAGGGAAACACACAGCACAGTTCTCATCCATGAAACACACTCTGCTTTAGAGCAAGAAGCACGCTCTTGCTTTCTGGAGTCTCTAATACAGCAGGAAGACTGAGTGTGTTCAGACAAAAGAACGTAGTTTACCTACACATAGGGGCCATATGTAGTTCAACCCTGCTTCTGAAACAGATACAAACCACCGGTCCTCTAACATCCAATGCTTTTCAATTAAGATCGAGAAACGTGTGAGACTCGTGAAAGAGGTAGCTTCCTTTGAGCTGAAAAGTGAATGCGTTTACCTGAAAGGATGTCTTGCTTGTAAGAAGACACAGAGCCTGGGATTTAACTCCATTTCTGAAGGGAAACACACAGCACAGATCTCATCCATGAAACATACTGTGTTTTAGAGCAAGAAGGACGCTCTTGCTTTCTAGATTCTCCAATACAGCAGGAAACGTGAGTGTGCTTAGAACAAATGAAAGGTGTTTCCTACACATAATGATCATATCTAGTTCAACTCTGCGTCTGAAACTGATAGAAACCAACGGTCCTCTAACATCCAATGTTTTTCAGTTAAAAGCGAGAAAGGTATGTGCTTCGGAAACAATGTAGCTTCATTTGAACTAAAAGGTGACTGCGTTTACCTGAAATGAATTCTTGCTTGTACGAAGACACAGGGCCTGTGTTTTAACTCCATTTCTGAAGGAAAACACACAGTACAGTTCTTATCCATGAAACACACTCGGCTGTATAGCAAGAACCACGCTCTTGCTTTCTAGAGTTTCTAATACTGCAGAAAACATAAGTGTGTTCTTAACAAAAGAACGGTGTTTCCTACACTTATGCACCATATCTAGTTCAATTCTGCTTCTGAACCTGATACAAACCATGGGCCCTATAACATCCAATGCTTTTCAGTTAAGAGTAAGAAACGTGTGAGCTTCGTGAACGATGTAGCTTCCTTTGAGCTAAAAAGTGAATGCATTTACCTGAAACGAAGTCTTGCTTGTAGGAAGACACAGAGCCTGGGATTTAACTCCATTTCTGAAGGGAAACACACAGCACAGTTCTCATGCATGAAACACACTCTGCTTTTGAGCAAAAAGCACGCTCTTGCTCTCTAGACTCTCTCATAGAGCTGGAAACAGGACTGTACTGAGACCAAAAGAATGGGGTTTCCTACATACTTAGCATATCAAGTTCAACTCTGGTTTTGAAACTGATACAAACCACCGGTCCTCTAACATCCAATGCTTTTAATTTAAGAGTGAGAAACATGTGAGCTTCATGAACGTTGTAGCTGCATTTGAGCTGAAAAGTACAGCGTTTTCCTGCAAAGAAATCTTGCCTGTAGGAAGACACAGAGCCTGGGATTTAACTCCATTTCTGAAGGGAAACATACAGCACAGTTCTCATCCATGAAAAACTCTATGCTTTGTAGCAAGAAGCAGGCTCTTGCTTTCTGGAGTCTCTAATAGAGCAGGAAACGTGAGTGTGTTCAGAACAAAAGAACGGTGTTTCCTACACATACGGACAATATCTTGTTCAACTCTGCTTCTGAAACTGATAGAAACCACCGGTCCTCTAACATCCAATGCTTTTCGTTTAAGAGCGAGAAACGTGTGAACTTACTGAATGATATTGCTTCGTTTGAACTAAAAAAGTGACTGCGTTTACCTGAAATGAATTCTTGCTTGTACGAAGACACAGTGCCTGTGTTTTAACTCCATTTCTGAAGGAAACACACAGTACAGTTCTTATCCCTGAAACACACTCGGCTTTATAGCAAGAAGCACGCTCTTGCTTTCTAGAGTCTCTAATACAGCAGGAAACATGAGTGTGTTCAGAACAAAAGAACGGTGTTTCCTACACTTATTCACCATATCTAGTTCAATTCTGCTTCTGAACCTGATACAAACCATGGGTCCTATAACATCCAATGCTTTTCAGTTAAGAGTAAGAAACGTGTGAGCTTCGTGAAAGATGTAGCTTCCTTTGAGCTAAAAAGTGAATGCGTTTACCTGAAATGAAGTCTTGCTTGTAGGAAGACACAGAGCCTGGTATTTAACTCCATATCTGAAGGGAAACACACAGCACAGTTCTCATCCATGAAACACACTCTGCTTTAGAGCAAGAAGCACGCTCTTGCTTTCTGGAGTCTCTAATACAGCAGGAAGACTGAGTGTGTTCAGACAAAAGAACGTAGTTTTCCTACACATAGGGGCCATATGTAGTTCAACCCTGCTTCTGAAACAGATACAAACCACCGGTCCTCTAACATCCAATGCTTTTCAATTAAGAGCGAGAAACGTGTGAGACTCGTGAAAGAGGTAGCTTCCTTTGAGCTGAAAAGTGAATGCGTTTACCTGAAAGGATGTCTTGCTTGTAGGAAGACACAGAGCCTGGGATTTAACTCCATTTCTGAAGGGAAACACACAGCACAGTTCTCATCCATGAAACATACTGTGTTTTAGAGCAAGAAGGCCGCTCTTGCTTTCTAGATTCTCCAATACAGCAGGAAACATGAGTGTGCTTAGAACAAATGAAAGGTGTTTCCTACACATAATGATCATATCTATTTCAACTCTGCGTCTGAAACTGATACAAACCAACGGTCCTCTAACATCCAATGCTTTTCAGTTAAAAGCGAGAAAGGTGTGAGCTTCTGAAACAATGTAGCTTCATTTGAACTAAAAGGTGACTGCGTTTACCTGAAATGAATTCTTGCTTGTACAAAGACACAGGGCCTGTGTTTTAACTCCATTTCTGAAGGAAAACACACAGTACAGTTCTTATCCATGAAACACACTCGGCTGTATAGCAAGAACCACGCTCTTGCTTTCTAGAGTTTCTAATACTGCAGAAAACATAAGTGTGTTCTTAACAAAAGAATGGTGTTTCCTACACTTATGCACCATATCTAGTGGGCCCTATAACATCCAATGCTTATCATTTAAGAGTAAGAAACGTGTGAGCTTCGTGAACGATGTAGCTTCCTTTGAGCTAAAAAGTGAATGCATTTACCTGAAACGAAGTCTTGCTTGTAGGAAGACACAGAGCCTGGGATTTAACTCCATTTCTGAAGGGAAACACACAGCACAGTTCTCATGCATGAAACACACTCTGCTTTTGAGCAAAAAGCACGCTCTTGCTCTCTAGACTCTCTCATAGAGCTGGAAACAGGACTGTACTGAGACCAAAAGAATGGGGTTTCCTACATACTTAGCATATCAAGTTCAACTCTGGTTTTGAAACTGATACAAACCACCGGTCCTCTAACATCCAATGCTTTTAATTTAAGAGCGAGAAACATGTGAGCTTCATGAACGTTGTAGCTGCATTTGAGCAGAAAAGTACAGCGTTTTCCTGAAAAGAAATCTTGCCTGTAGGAAGACACAGAGCCTGCGATTTAACTCCATTTCTGAATGGAAACACACAGCACAGTTCTCATCCATGAGAAACACTATGCTTTATAGGAAGAAGCACGCTCTTGCTTTCTGGAGTCTCTACTAGAGCAGGAAACGTGAATGTGTTCAGAACAAAAGAACGGTGTTTCCTACACATACGGGCCATATCTAGTTCAACTCTGCTTCTGAAACTAATAGAAACCACCGATCCTCTAACATCCAATGCTTTTCAATTAAGAGCGAGAAACGTGTGCACTTTGTGAATGATGTATCTTCGGTTGAACTAAAAAGTGACTGCGTTTACCTGAAACGTATTCTTGCTTGTACAAAGACACAGAGCTTGTGATTTAACTATATTTTTGAAGCAAAACACACAGCACAGTTGTCATCCATGAAACACACTCTGCTTTTGAGCAAAAAACACGCTCTTGCTCTCTAGATTCTCTCATAGAACTGGAAACAGGAGTGTACTGAGACCAAAAGAATGGGGTTTCCTACACATAGGCAGCATATCTAGTTCAACTCTGCTTCTCAAACTGATACAAACCACATGTCCTCTACCATCCAATGCTTTTCAGTTAAGAGCAAGAAACTTGTGAGTTTGGTGAACGATGTTGCTTCCTTTTTGCTGAAAAGTGAATGCGTTTCCCTGAAACGAAGTCTTGCTTGTAGGAAGACTAAGATCCTGGGATTTACTTCCATTTCTGAAGGGAAACACACAGCACAGTTATCATCAATGAGGCACACTCTGCTTTAGAGCAAGAGCACGCTCTTGCTTTCTAGATTCCCTAATACAGCAGGAAACGTGAGTGTACTTAGACCAAAAGAACGGGGTTTCCTACACATATGGACCATATCTAGTTCAAATCTGCTTCTAAAACTGATACAAACCACAGGTCCTCTAATATCAAATGCTTTTCAGTTAAGGCCTAGAACCATTTGAGCTTCGTGGACGATGTAGCTTCCTTTGAGCTGAAAAGTACTGTGTTTACCTTAAAGGAAGTCTTGCTTGTAGGAATACAAAGAGCCTGAGATTTAACTCCATTTCTGAAGGCAAACACACGCCACAGTTCTCATCCATGAAACACACTCTGCTTTTGAGCAAAAAGCACGCTCTTTCTCTCTAGACTCTCTCATAGAACTGGAAACAGGTGTGTACTGAGACCAAAAGAATGGGGTTTCCTACACATACGTAGCATATCTATCTCAACTCTGGTTCTGAAACTCATACAAACCACCGGTCCTCTAACATCCAATGCTTTTCATTTAAGAGCGAGAAACTTGTGAGCTTCGTGAATGACTTAGCTGCATTTGAACTAAAGAGTGACTGTATTTACCTGAAACGAATTCTTGCTTGTACGAAGACGCAGTGCCAGGGATTTGACTCGATTTCTGAAGGGAAATACACTGCACAGTTCTCATCCATGAAACACACTCTTCTTTAGAGCAAGAAGCACGCTCTTGCTTTCTAGAATCACTAATACAGCAGGAAAGGTGAGTGTGTTCAGAACAAAAGAATGGAGTTTTCCTCCATATACGGACCATATCTAGTTCAACTCTGCTTTTGATACTGATGCAAACCACCAGTACTCTAACATCCAATGCTTTTCTGTTAAGAGCGAGAAACGTGTGAGCTTCGTGAACAATGTAGCTTCATTGAACTAAAAAGTAAATGTGTTTACTTGAAACGAATTCTTGCTTGTACGAAGACACGGAGCCTGGGATTTAAGTATATTTCTGAGGTGAAACACACAGCACAGTTGTCATCCAAAAAAACACTCTCTTCTTTAGAGCAAGAAGCACGCTCTTGCTTTCTAGAGTCACTAATACAGCATTCTACTTGAGAGTGCTCAGAATAAAAGAACGGTGTTTCCTACACATATCCACCATTTCTAGTTCAACTCTGCTTCTGAAACTGATACAAACCATAGGTCCTCTAACATCAAATGCTTTTCAGTTAAGACCGAGAAACGTGTGTGCTTCGTGAACGATGTAGGTTCCTTTGAGCTGAAAAGAGACTGTGTTTTCCTGAAAAGAAGTCTTGCTTGTCAGAATACAGAGAGCCTGGGATTTAACTCCATTTCTGAAGGCAAACTCACAGCAGAGTTCTCATCCATGAAACACACCGTGCTTTAAAGCAAGAAGGACGCTCTTGCTTTCTGGAGTCTCTAATACAACAGGAAAAGTGAGTGTGTTCAGAACAAAAGAACGGGGTTTTCCACACATACGGACCATATGCAGTTCAACTCTGCTTCTGAAACTGATAGAAACCACCTGTCCTCTAACATCCAATGCTTTTCTGTTAAGAGTGAGAAACGTTTGAGCTTACAGAACGATGTAGATTCGTTTGAACTAAGAAGTGACTGCGTTTACATGAAACGTATTCAGGCTTGTATGAAGACACTTAGCCTGGGATTTAACTCCATTTCTTAAGTAAAACACACAGTACAGTACTCATCCATGAAACACACTCTGCTTTAGAGCAAGAAACACGGTCTTGCTTTCTAGAGTCTCTAATACAGCAAGAAACTTGAGTGTGCTCAGAACAAAAGAACGGTGTTCCCTACAAATATGCTCCATATCTAGTTCAATTCTGCTTCTTAAACTGATACAATCCACAGGTCCTATAACATCCAATGCTTTTGAGAAAAGAACAAGAAACCTGTGAGCTTTGTGAACGATGTAGCTTCCATTGAGCTGAGAATTTTATGCGTTTACCTGAAACGACGTCTTGCTTGTAGGAAGACACAGAGCCTGGTATTTAACTCCATTTCTGAAGGCAAACACACACCACAGTTCTCATCCATGAAACACATGCTGCTTTAGAGCAAGAAGCACGCTTTCTTTCTAGAATCTCTGATACAGCTCGAAATTTGAGTGTACTTAGACCAAAAGAATTGGGTTTCCTACACACAAGGACCATACCTAGTTCAACTCTGCTTCTGAACCTGATACAAACCACAGGTCCTATAACACCCAATGCTTTTCAGTTAAGACCAAGAAACGTGTGAGCTTTGTGAACGATGTAGCTTCCTTTGAGCTGAAACGTGACTCGGTTTACCTGAAACGAAGTCTTGCTTGTAGGAAGACACAGAGCCTGGGATTTAACTCCATTTCTTAAGGCAAACACACAGCACAGTTCTCATCCAGGAAACACACTCTGCTTTAGAGCAAGAAGCAAGCTCTTGCTTTCTAGATTCTCCAATACAGCAAGAAATGTGAGTGTGCTTAAACCAAAGAACGGTATTTTCTATATATAAGGACCATATCTAGTTCAACTCTGCTTCTGAAACTGATACAAACCACCAGTCCTCTAACATCCAATGCTTTTCAGTTAAGAGCGAGAAACATGTGAGCTTCGTGAACAATGTAGCTTCGTTTGAGCTGAAGAGTTAATGCGTTTACCTGAAACGAAGTCTTTCTTGTAGGAAGACACAGAGCATGGGAGGTAACTCCATTTCTTCTGGGAAACACACAGCACAGTTCTCATGCGTGAAACCCACTTTGCTTTCTAGAATCTCCAATACAGCAGGAAACGTGAGTGTGCTTATAACAAAGAACGGTGTTTCCTACAGATAAGGACCATATCTAGTACAAGTCTGCTTCTCAAACTGATAGAAACCACCGGTCCTCTAAATTCCGATGCTTTTCAGTTAATAACGAGAAACGTGTTAGCTAGGTGAACAATGTAGCTTCATTTGAGCTGAAAAGTGAATGTGTTTACCTGAAACGAAGTCTTGCTTGTAGAAAGATACAGAGCCTGGGATTTAACTCCATTTCTGAAATGAAACACACAGCACAGTTCTCATGCATGAAACACAGTCTCCTTCAGAGCACGGAAGACTCTCTTGCTTCATAGAGTCTCTAATACAGCAGGAAACGTGAGTTTGCTCAGAACAAAAGAACGGTGTTTCCTACACATACCGACCATATCTAGTTCAACTCTGCTTCTGAAACTGAGAGAAACCACTGTTCCTCTAACATCCAAAGCTTTTCATATAAGACCTAGAAACGTGTGAGCTTCATGAAGGAAATAGCTTCATTTGAGCTGAAAGGTGACTGCGTTTACCGGAAATGTGTCTTGCTTGTAGGAAGACACAGAGCATGGGATTTAACTCCATTTCTGAAGGGAAACACACAGAACAGTTCTCATCCATGAAACACACTGTGCTTTAGAGCAAGAAGCAAGCTCTTGCTTTCTAGATTCTCCAATACAGCAAGAAATGTGAGTGTGCTTAAACCAAAGAACGGTATTTCCTATATATAAGGACCATATCTAGTTCAACTCTGCTTCTGAAACTGATACAAACCACCAGTCCTCTAACATCCAATGCTTTTCAGTTAAGAGCGAGAAACATGTGAGCTTCGTGAACAATGTAGCTTCGTTTGAGCTGAAAAGTTAATGCGTTTACCTGAAACGAAGTCTTTCTTGTAGGAAGACACAGAGCATGGGAGGTAACTCCATTTCTTCAGGGAAACACACAGCACAGTTCTCATGCGTGAAACCCACTTTGCTTTCTAGAATCTCCAATACAGCAGGAAACGTGAGTGTGCTTATAACAAAGAACGGTGTTTCCTACAGATAAGGACCATATCTAGTACAAGTCTTCTTCTCAAACTGATAGAAACCACCGGTCCTCTAAATTCCGATGCTTTTCAGTTAATAACGAGAAACGTGTTAGCTAGGTGAACAATGTAGCTTCATTTGAGCTGAAAAGTGAATGTGTTTACCTGAAACGAAGTCTTGCTTGTAGAAAGATACAGAGCCTGGGATTTAACTCCATTTCTGAAATGAAACACACAGCACAGTTCTCATGCATGAAACACAGTCTCCTTCAGAGCATGGAAGACTCTCTTGCTTTATAGAATCTCCAATACAGCAGGAAACGTGAGTGTGCTTAGACAAAAGAACCGTGTTTCCTACACATAAGGACCCTCTCTAGTTCAAGTTTGCTTCTGAAACTTATAAAACCCACCGGACCTCTAACATCCAATGCTTTACAGTTATGAGCAAGAAACGTGTGAGCTTCGTGAAAGATGTACCTGCATTTGAGCTGAAAAGTGACTGTTTTTACCTGAAAGGAAATCTTGCTTGTAGGAAGACACAGAGCCTGGGATTTAACTCCATTTCTGAATTGAAACACACAGCACAGTTCTCATCCATAAAACACACTCTGCTTTAGAGCAGGAAGCACGCTCTTGCTTTCTAGAGTCTCTAATACAGCAGGAAACATGAGTGTACTTAGACCAAAAGAAGGAGTTTCCTACACATATGGACCATATCTAATTCAACTCTGCTTATGAAACTGATACAAACGACAGGTCCTATAACATCCAATGCTTTTCAGTTAAGAGAAAGAAACATGTGAGCTTCGTGAACTATGTACCTTCCTTTGAGCTGAAAAGTGACTGTATTTACCTGAAAGGAAGTTTTGCTTGTATGAAGATACAGTGCCTGGGATTTAACTCCATTTCTGAAGGCAAACACACAGCACAGTTCTCATCCATGAAACACCATCTGCTTTAGAGCAAAAAGCATGCTCTTGCTTTCTAGAGTCTCTCATAGAGCAGGAAAGAAGATTGTTCTGAGACCAAAAGAGGGTGGTTTCCTACACATACGTAGCATATCTACTTCATCTCTGCTTCTGAAACTGATACAAACCACTGGTCCTCTAACATCCAATGCTTTTCATTTAAGAGCAAGAAACCTGTGAGCTTCGTGATCATTGTAGCCGCATTTGAGCTGTAAAGTGAGTGCGCTTACCTGAAACGAAATCTTGCTTGTAAGAAGACACAGAGCCTGAGATTTAATTATAATTCTGAAACGAAACACACAGCAAGTTCTCATCCATGAAACTCACTCTCCTTTAGAACAAGAAGCACCCTCTTGCTTTCTAGAGTCACTAATACAGCATTCTTCATGATAGTGCTCAGAACAAAAGAACGGTGTTTCCTACACATATCCACTTTTTCTAGTTCAACTCTGCTTCTGAAACTGATACAAACCCCACGTCCTCTAACATCCAATGCTGTATAGTTTTGAGCGAGAAACGTGTGAGATTACTGAACGATGTACCTGCATTTGAGCAGAAAAGTGACTGTTTTAACCTGAAAGGAAATCGTGCTTGTAGGAAGACACAGAGCCTGGGATTTAACTCCATTTCTCAAGGGAAACACACAGCACAGTTCTCATCCATGAAACACACTCTGCCTCAGACTAGGAAACACGCCCTTGCTTTCTAGAGTCTCTAATACAGCAGGAAACGTGAGTGTACTTAGACCAAAAGAAGGGCTTTCCTACACATATGGACCATATCTAAATCAACTCTGCTTCTGAAACTGATACAAACGACAGGTCCTATAACATCCAATGCTTTTCAGTTAAGAGCAAGAAACTTGTGAGTTTCGTGAACAATGTATCTGCATTTGAGCTGAAAATTGAATGTTTTTGTCTGAAAGGAGATCTTGCTTGTAGGAAGACACAGAGCCTGGGATTTTCCCCCATTTCTGAAGGGAAACACAAAGCACAGTTATCATCCATGAAACACACTCTGCTTTAATGCAAGAAGCACGCTCTTGCTTTCTAGAGTCTCTCATAGAGCAGGAAAGAAGATTGTTCTGAGACCAAAAGAGTGTGGTTTCCTACACATACGTAGCATATCTAGTTCATCTCTGCTTCTGAAACTGATACAAACCACCTTTCCTCTAACATCCAAGTCTTTTCATTTAAGAGCGAGAAACCTGTGAGCTTCGCGAACATTGTAGCTGCATTTGAGCTGAAAAGTGAGTGCGTTTACCTGAAACGAAATCTTGCTTGTAAGAAGACACAGAGACTGAGATTTAATTATAATTCTGAAACAAAACACACAGCAAGTTCTCATCCATGAAACGCACTCTCCTTTAGAGCAAGAAGCACGCTCTTGCTTTCTAGAGTCACTAATACAGCATTCTACTTGAGAGTGCTCAGAACAAAAGAACGGTGTTTCCTACACATATCCACTATCTAGTTCAACTCTGCTTCTGAAACTGATACAAACCCAGGTCCTCTAACATCCAATGCTTTTCAGTTATGAGCAAGAAACGTGTGAGCTTCGTGAAAGATGTACCTGCATTTGAGCTGAAAAGTGACTGTTTTTACCTGAAAGGAAATCTTGCTTGTAGGAAGACACAGAGCCTGGGATTTAACTCCATTTCTGAATTGAAACACACAGCACAGTTCTCATCCATAAAACACACTCTGCTTTAGAGCAGGAAGCACGCTCTTGCTCTCTAGAGTCTCTAATACAGCAGGAAACGTGAGTGTACTTAGACCAAAAGAAGGAGTTTCCTACACATATGGACCATATCTAATTCAACTCTGCTTCTGAAACTGATACAAACCCAGGTCCTCTAACATCCAATGCTTTTCAGTTATGAGCGAGAAACGTGTGAGCTTCGTGAAAGATGTACCTCCATTTGAGCTGAAAAGTGACTGTTTTTACCTGAAAGGAAATCTTGCTTGTAGGAAGACACAGAGCCTGTGATTTAACTCCATTTCTGAATTGAAACACATAGCACAGTTCTCATCCATAAAACACACTCTGCTTTAGAGCAGGAAGCATGCTCTTGCTTTCTAGAGTCTCTAATACAGCAGGAAACGTGAGTGTACTTAGACCAAAAGAAGGAGTTTCCTACACATATGGACCATATCTAGTTCAACTCTGCTTCTGAAACTGATACAAACGACAGGTCCTATAACATCCAATGCTTTTCAGTTAAGAGAAAGAAAGGTGTGAGCTTCGTGAACTATGTAGCTTCCTATGTGCTGAAAAGTGTCTGTATTTACCTGAAAAGAAGTTTTGCTTGTAGGAAGACACAGTGCCTGGGATTTAACTCCCTTTCTGAAGGCAAACACACAGCACAGTTCTCATCCATGAATCACCATCTGCTTTAGAGCAAAAATCATGCTCTTGCTTTCTAGAGCCTCTCATAGATTAGGAAAGAAGATTGTACTGAGACCAAAAGAGTGTGGTTTCCTACACATACGTAGCATATCTAGTTCATCTCTGCTTCTGAAACTGATACAAACCACCGGTCCTCTAACATCCAATGCTTTTCATTTAAGAGCAAGAAACCTGTGAGCTTCGTGAACGTTGTAGCCGCATTTGAGCTGAAAAGTGAGTGCGCTTACCTGAAACGAAATCTTGCTTATAAGAAGACACAGAGCCTGAGATTTAATTATAATTCTAAAGCGAAACACACAGCAAGTTCTCATCCATGAAACACACTCTCCTTTAGAGCAAGATGCACGCTCTTGCTTTCTAGAGTCACTAATAAAGCATTCTACTTGAGAGTGCTCAGAACAAAGAACGGTGTTTCCTACACATATCCACTATTTCTAGTTCAACTCTGCTTCTGAAACTGATACAAACCCCAGGTCCT
The DNA here is from genome assembly GCA_949786385.1 of Onychomys leucogaster. Lineage (NCBI taxonomy): Eukaryota > Metazoa > Chordata > Mammalia > Rodentia > Cricetidae > Onychomys > Onychomys leucogaster. Next base: position 3,145,406 of record CATKUP010000055.1, read on the forward strand.
CTAACATCCAATGCTTTTCACTTATGAGCGAGAAACGTGTGAGTTTCGTGAACGTTGTAGCCGCATTTGTGCTGAAATGTGACTGTTTTTACCTGAAAGGAAATCGTGCTTGTAGGAAGACACAGAGCCTGGGATTTAACTCCATTTCTGAAATGAAACACACAGCACAGTTCTCATCCATAAAACACACTCTGCGTTAGAGCAGGAAGCACGCTCTTGCTTTCTAGAATCTCCAATACAGCAGGAAACGTGAGTGTGCTTATAACAAAGAATGGTGTTTCCTACAGATAAGGACCATATCTAGTACAAGTCTTCTTCTCAAACTGATAGAAACCACCGGTCCTCTAAATTCCGATGCTTTTCAGTTAATAACGAGAAACGTGTTAGCTAGGTGAACAATGTAGCTTCATTTGAGCTGAAAAGTGAATGTGTTTACCTGAAACGAAGTCTTGCTTGTAGAAAGATACAGAGCCTGGGATTTAACTCCATTTCTGAAATGAAACACACAGCACAGTTCTCATGCATGAAACACAGTCTCCTTCAGAGCATGGAAGACTCTCTTGCTTTATAGAATCTACAATACAGCAGGAAACGTGAGTGTGCTTAGACAAAAGAACCGTGTTTCCTACACATAAGGACCCTCTCTAGTTCAAGTTTGCTTCTGAAACTTATAAAACCCACCGGACCTCTAACATCCAATGCTTTACAGTTATGAGCAAGAAACGTGTGAGCTTCGTGAAAGATGTACCTGCATTTGAGCTGAAAAGTGACTGTTTTTACCTGAAAGGAAATCTTGCTTGTAGGAAGACACAGAGCCTGGGATTTAACTCCATTTCTGAATTGAAACACACAGCACAGTTCTCATCCATAAAACACACTCTGCTTTAGAGCAGGAAGCACGCTCTTGCTTTCTAGAGTCTCTAATACAGCAGGAAACATGAGTGTACTTAGACCAAAAGAAGGAGTTTCCTACACATATGGACCATATCTAATTCAACTCTGCTTATGAAACTGATACAAACGACAGGTCCTATAACATCCAATGCTTTTCAGTTAAGAGAAAGAAACATGTGAGCTTCGTGAACTATGTACCTTCCTTTGAGCTGAAAAGTGACTGTATTTACCTGAAAAGAAGTTTTGCTTGTATGAAGATACAGTGCCTGGGATTTAACTCCATTTCTGAAGGCAAACACACAGCACAGTTCTCATCCATGAAACACCATCTGCTTTAGAGCAAAAAGCATGCTCTTGCTTTCTAGAGTCTCTCATAGAGCAGGAAAGAAGATTGTTCTGAGACCAAAAGAGGGTGGTTTCCTACACATACGTAGCATATCTACTTCATCTCTGCTTCTGAAACTGATACAAACCACTGGTCCTCTAACATCCAATGCTTTTCATTTAAGAGCAAGAAACCTGTGAGCTTCGTGATCATTGTAGCCGCATTTGAGCTGTAAAGTGAGTGCGCTTACCTGAAACGAAATCTTGCTTGTAAGAAGACACAGAGCCTGAGATTTAATTATAATTCTGAAACGAAACACACAGCAAGTTCTCATCCATGAAACTCACTCTCCTTTAGAACAAGAAGCACCCTCTTGCTTTCTAGAGTCACTAATACAGCATTCTTCATGATAGTGCTCAGAACAAAAGAACGGTGTTTCCTACACATATCCACTTTTTCTAGTTCAACTCTGCTTCTGAAACTGATACAAACCCCACGTCCTCTAACATCCAATGCTGTATAGTTTTGAGCGAGAAACGTGTGAGATTACTGAACGATGTACCTGCATTTGAGCAGAAAAGTGACTGTTTTAACCTGAAAGGAAATCGTGCTTGTAGGAAGACACAGAGCCTGGGATTTAACTCCATTTCTCAAGGGAAACACACAGCACAGTTCTCATCCATGAAACACACTCTGCCTCAGACTAGGAAACACGCCCTTGCTTTCTAGAGTCTCTAATACAGCAGGAAACGTGAGTGTACTTAGACCAAAAGAAGGGCTTTCCTACACATATGGACCATATCTAAATCAACTCTGCTTCTGAAACTGATACAAACGACAGGTCCTATAACATCCAATGCTTTTCAGTTAAGAGCAAGAAACTTGTGAGTTTCGTGAACAATGTATCTGCATTTGAGCTGAAAATTGAATGTTTTTGTCTGAAAGGAGATCTTGCTTGTAGGAAGACACAGAGCCTGGGATTTTCCCCCATTTCTGAAGGGAAACACAAAGCACAGTTATCATCCATGAAACACACTCTGCTTTAATGCAAGAAGCACGCTCTTGCTTTCTAGAGTCTCTCATAGAGCAGGAAAGAAGATTGTTCTGAGACCAAAAGAGTGTGGTTTCCTACACATACGTAGCATATCTAGTTCATCTCTGCTTCTGAAACTGATACAAACCACCTTTCCTCTAACATCCAAGTCTTTTCATTTAAGAGCGAGAAACCTGTGAGCTTCGCGAACATTGTAGCTGCATTTGAGCTGAAAAGTGAGTGCGTTTACCTGAAACGAAATCTTGCTTGTAAGAAGACACAGAGACTGAGATTTAATTATAATTCTGAAACAAAACACACAGCAAGTTCTCATCCATGAAACGCACTCTCCTTTAGAGCAAGAAGCACGCTCTTGCTTTCTAGAGTCACTAATACAGCATTCTACTTGAGAGTGCTCAGAACAAAAGAACGGTGTTTCCTACACATATCCACTATCTAGTTCAACTCTGCTTCTGAAACTGATACAAACCCAGGTCCTCTAACATCCAATGCTTTTCAGTTATGAGCAAGAAACGTGTGAGCTTCGTGAAAGATGTACCTGCATTTGAGCTGAAAAGTGACTGTTTTTACCTGAAAGGAAATCATGCTTGTAGGAAGACACAGAGCCTGGGATTTAACTCCATTTCTGAATTGAAACACACAGCACAGTTCTCATCCATAAAACACACTCTGCTTTAGAGCAGGAAGCACGCTCTTGCTCTCTAGAGTCTCTAATACAGCAGGAAACGTGAGTGTACTTAGACCAAAAGAAGGAGTTTCCTACACATATGGACCATATCTAATTCAACTCTGCTTCTGAAACTGATACAAACCCAGGTCCTCTAACATCCAATGCTTTTCAGTTATGAGCGAGAAACGTGTGAGCTTCGTGAAAGATGTACCTCCATTTGAGCTGAAAAGAGACTGTGTTTTCCTGAAAAGAAGTCTTGCTTGTCAGAATACAGAGAGCCTGGGATTTAACTCCATTTCTGAAGGCAAACTCACAGCAGAGTTCTCATCCATGAAACACACCGTGCTTTAAAGCAAGAAGGACGCTCTTGCTTTCTGGAGTCTCTAATACAACAGGAAAAGTGAGTGTGTTCAGAACAAAAGAACGGGGTTTTCCACACATACGGACCATATGCAGTTCAACTCTGCTTCTGAAACTGATAGAAACCACCTGTCCTCTAACATCCAATGCTTTTCTGTTAAGAGTGAGAAACGTTTGAGCTTACAGAACGATGTAGATTCGTTTGAACTAAGAAGTGACTGCGTTTACATGAAACGTATTCAGGCTTGTATGAAGACACTTAGCCTGGGATTTAACTCCATTTCTTAAGTAAAACACACAGTACAGTACTCATCCATGAAACACACTCTGCTTTAGAGCAAGAAACACGGTCTTGCTTTCTAGAGTCTCTAATACAGCAAGAAACTTGAGTGTGCTCAGAACAAAAGAACGGTGTTCCCTACAAATATGCTCCATATCTAGTTCAATTCTGCTTCTTAAACTGATACAATCCACAGGTCCTATAACATCCAATGCTTTTGAGAAAAGAACAAGAAACCTGTGAGCTTTGTGAACGATGTAGCTTCCATTGAGCTGAGAATTTTATGCGTTTACCTGAAACGACGTCTTGCTTGTAGGAAGACACAGAGCCTGGTATTTAACTCCATTTCTGAAGGCAAACACACACCACAGTTCTCATCCATGAAACACATGCTGCTTTAGAGCAAGAAGCACGCTTTCTTTCTAGAATCTCTGATACAGCTCGAAATTTGAGTGTACTTAGACCAAAAGAATTGGGTTTCCTACACACAAGGACCATACCTAGTTCAACTCTGCTTCTGAACCTGATACAAACCACAGGTCCTATAACACCCAATGCTTTTCAGTTAAGACCAAGAAACGTGTGAGCTTTGTGAACGATGTAGCTTCCTTTGAGCTGAAACGTGACTCGGTTTACCTGAAACGAAGTCTTGCTTGTAGGAAGACACAGAGCCTGGGATTTAACTCCATTTCTTAAGGCAAACACACAGCACAGTTCTCATCCAGGAAACACACTCTGCTTTAGAGCAAGAAGCACGCTCTTGCTTTATAGAGTCTCTAATACAGCAGGAAACTTGAGTTTGCTCAGAACAAAAGAACGGTGTTTCCTACACATACCGACCATAACTAGTTCAACTCTGCTTCTGAAACTGAGAGAAACCACTGTTCCTCTAACATCCAAAGCTTTTCATATAAGACCTAGAAACGTGTGAGCTTCATGAAGGAAATAGCTTCATTTGAGCTGAAAGGTGACTGCGTTTACCGGAAATGTGTCTTGCTTGTAGGAAGACACAGAGCATGGGATTTAACTCCATTTCTGAAGGGAAACACACAGAACAGTTCTCATCCATGAAACACACTCTGCTTTAGAGCAAGAAGCAAGCTCTTGCTTTCTAGATTCTCCAATACAGCAAGAAATGTGAGTGTGCTTAAACCAAAGAACGGTATTTTCTATATATAAGGACCATATCTAGTTCAACTCTGCTTCTGAAACTGATACAAACCACCAGTCCTCTAACATCCAATGCTTTTCAGTTAAGAGCGAGAAACATGTGAGCTTCGTGAACAATGTAGCTTTGTTTGAGCTGAAGAGTTAATGCGTTTACCTGAAACGAAGTCTTTCTTGTAGGAAGACACAGAGCATGGGAGGTAACTCCATTTCTTCTGGGAAACACACAGCACAGTTCTCATGCGTGAAACCCACTTTGCTTTCTAGAATCTCCAATACAGCAGGAAACGTGAGTGTGCTTATAACAAAGAACGGTGTTTCCTACAGATAAGGACCATATCTAGTACAAGTCTGCTTCTCAAACTGATAGAAACCACCGGTCCTCTAAATTCCGATGCTTTTCAGTTAATAACGAGAAACGTGTTAGCTAGGTGAACAATGTAGCTTCATTTGAGCTGAAAAGTGAATGTGTTTACCTGAAATGAAGTCTTGCTTGTAGAAAGATCCAGAGCCTGGGATTTAACTCCATTTCTGAAATGAAACACACAGCACAGTTCTCATGCATGAAACACAGTCTCCTTCAGAGCACGGACGACTCTCTTGCTTCATAGAGTCTCTAATACAGCAGGAAACGTGAGTTTGCTCAGAACAAAAGAACGGTGTTTCCTACACATACCGACCATATCTAGTTCAACTCTGCTTCTGAAACTGAGAGAAACCACTGTTCCTCTAACATCCAAAGCTTTTCATATAAGACCTAGAAACGTGTGAGCTTCATGAAGGAAATAGCTTCATTTGAGCTGAAAGGTGACTGCGTTTACCGGAAATGTGTCTTGCTTGTAGGAAGACACAGAGCATGGGATTTAACTCCATTTCTGAAGGGAAACACACAGAACAGTTCTCATCCATGAAACACACTGTGCTTTAGAGCAAGAAGCAAGCTCTTGCTTTCTAGATTCTCCAATACAGCAAGAAATGTGAGTGTGCTTAAACCAAAGAACGGTATTTCCTATATATAAGGACCATATCTAGTTCAACTCTGCTTCTGAAACTGATACAAACCACCAGTCCTCTAACATCCAATGCTTTTCAGTTAAGAGCGAGAAACATGTGAGCTTCGTGAACAATGTAGCTTCCTTTGAGCTGAAAAGTTAATGCGTTTACCTGAAACGAAGTCTTTCTTGTAGGAAGACACAGAGCATGGGAGGTAACTCCATTTCTTCAGGGAAACACACAGCACAGTTCTCATGCGTGAAACCCACTTTGCTTTCTAGAATCTCCAATACAGCAGGAAACGTGAGTGTGCTTATAACAAAGAACGGTGTTTCCTACAGATAAGGACCATATCTAGTACAAGTCTGCTTCTCAAACTGATAGAAACCACCGGTCCTCTAAATTCCGATGCTTTTCAGTTAATAACGAGAAACGTGTTAGCTAGGTGAACAATGTAGCTTCATTTGAGCTGAAAAGTGAATGTGTTTACCTGAAACGAAGTCTTGCTTGTAGAAAGATACAGAGCCTGGGATTTAACTCCATTTCTGAAATGAAACACACAGCACAGTTCTCATGCATGAAACACAGTCTCCTTCAGAGCATGGAAGACTCTCTTGCTTTATAGAATCTCCAATACAGCAGGAAACGTGAGTGTGCTTAGACAAAAGAACCGTGTTTCCTACACATAAGGACCCTCTCTAGTTCAAGTTTGCTTCTGAAACTTATAAAACCCACCGGATCTCTAACATCCAATGCTTTTCAGTTATGAGCAAGAAACGTGTGAGCTTCGTGAAAGATGTACCTGCATTTGAGCTGAAAAGTGACTGTTTTTACCTGAAAGGAAATCTTGCTTGTAGGAAGACACAGAGCCTGGGATTTAACTCCATTTCTGAATTGAAACACACAGCACAGTTCTCATCCATAAAACACACTCTGCTTTAGAGCAGGAAGCACGCTCTTGCTTTCTAGAGTCTCTAATACAGCAGGAAACATGAGTGTACTTAGACCAAAAGAAGGAGTTTCCTACACATATGGACCATATCTAATTCAACTCTGCTTATGAAACTGATACAAACGACAGGTCCTATAACATCCAATGCTTTTCAGTTAAGAGAAAGAAACATGTGAGCTTCGTGAACTATGTACCTTCCTTTGAGCTGAAAAGTGACTGTATTTACCTGAAAGGAAGTTTTGCTTGTATGAAGATACAGTGCCTGGGATTTAACTCCATTTCTGAAGGCAAACACACAGCACAGTTCTCATCCATGAAACACCATCTGCTTTAGAGCAAAAAGCATGCTCTTGCTTTCTAGAGTCTCTCATAGAGCAGGAAAGAAGATTGTTCTGAGACCAAAAGAGGGTGGTTTCCTACACATACGTAGCATATCTACTTCATCTCTGCTTCTGAAACTGATACAAACCACTGGTCCTCTAACATCCAATGCTTTTCATTTAAGAGCAAGAAACCTGTGAGCTTCGTGATCATTGTAGCCGCATTTGAGCTGTAAAGTGAGTGCGCTTACCTGAAACGAAATCTTGCTTGTAAGAAGACACAGAGCCTGAGATTTAATTATAATTCTGAAACGAAACACACAGCAAGTTCTCATCCATGAAACTCACTCTCCTTTAGAACAAGAAGCACCCTCTTGCTTTCTAGAGTCACTAATACAGCATTCTTCATGATAGTGCTCAGAACAAAAGAACGGTGTTTCCTACACATATCCACTTTTTCTAGTTCAACTCTGCTTCTGAAACTGATACAAACCCCACGTCCTCTAACATCCAATGCTGTATAGTTTTGAGCGAGAAACGTGTGAGATTACTGAACGATGTACCTGCATTTGAGCAGAAAAGTGACTGTTTTAACCTGAAAGGAAATCGTGCTTGTAGGAAGACACAGAGCCTGGGATTTAACTCCATTTCTCAAGGGAAACACACAGCACAGTTCTCATCCATGAAACACACTCTGCCTCAGACTAGGAAACACGCCCTTGCTTTCTAGAGTCTCTAATACAGCAGGAAACGTGAGTGTACTTAGACCAAAAGAAGGGCTTTCCTACACATATGGACCATATCTAAATCAACTCTGCTTCTGAAACTGATACAAACGACAGGTCCTATAACATCCAATGCTTTTCAGTTAAGAGCAAGAAACTTGTGAGTTTCGTGAACAATGTATCTGCATTTGAGCTGAAAATTGAATGTTTTTGTCTGAAAGGAGATCTTGCTTGTAGGAAGACACAGAGCCTGGGATTTTCCCCCATTTCTGAAGGGAAACACAAAGCACAGTTATCATCCATGAAACACACTCTGCTTTAATGCAAGAAGCACGCTCTTGCTTTCTAGAGTCTCTCATAGAGCAGGAAAGAAGATTGTTCTGAGACCAAAAGAGTGTGGTTTCCTACACATACGTAGCATATCTAGTTCATCTCTGCTTCTGAAACTGATACAAACCACCTTTCCTCTAACATCCAAGTCTTTTCATTTAAGAGCGAGAAACCTGTGAGCTTCGCGAACATTGTAGCTGCATTTGAGCTGAAAAGTGAGTGCGTTTACCTGAAACGAAATCTTGCTTGTAAGAAGACACAGAGACTGAGATTTAATTATAATTCTGAAACAAAACACACAGCAAGTTCTCATCCATGAAACGCACTCTCCTTTAGAGCAAGAAGCACGCTCTTGCTTTCTAGAGTCACTAATACAGCATTCTACTTGAGAGTGCTCAGAACAAAAGAACGGTGTTTCCTACACATATCCACTATCTAGTTCAACTCTGCTTCTGAAACTGATACAAACCCAGGTCCTCTAACATCCAATGCTTTTCAGTTATGAGCAAGAAACGTGTGAGCTTCGTGAAAGATGTACCTGCATTTGAGCTGAAAAGTGACTGTTTTTACCTGAAAGGAAATCTTGCTTGTAGGAAGACACAGAGCCTGGGATTTAACTCCATTTCTGAATTGAAACACACAGCACAGTTCTCATCCATAAAACACACTCTGCTTTAGAGCAGGAAGCACGCTCTTGCTCTCTAGAGTCTCTAATACAGCAGGAAACGTGAGTGTACTTAGACCAAAAGAAGGAGTTTCCTACACATATGGACCATATCTAATTCAACTCTGCTTCTGAAACTGATACAAACCCAGGTCCTCTAACATCCAATGCTTTTCAGTTATGAGCGAGAAACGTGTGAGCTTCGTGAAAGATGTACCTCCATTTGAGCTGAAAAGTGACTGTTTTTACCTGAAAGGAAATCTTGCTTGTAGGAAGACACAGAGCCTGTGATTTAACTCCATTTCTGAATTGAAACACATAGCACAGTTCTCATCCATAAAACACACTCTGCTTTAGAGCAGGAAGCATGCTCTTGCTTTCTAGAGTCTCTAATACAGCAGGAAACGTGAGTGTACTTAGACCAAAAGAAGGAGTTTCCTACACATATGGACCATATCTAGTTCAACTCTGCTTCTGAAACTGATACAAACGACAGGTCCTATAACATCCAATGCTTTTCAGTTAAGAGAAAGAAAGGTGTGAGCTTCGTGAACTATGTAGCTTCCTATGTGCTGAAAAGTGTCTGTATTTACCTGAAAAGAAGTTTTGCTTGTAGGAAGACACAGTGCCTGGGATTTAACTCCCTTTCTGAAGGCAAACACACAGCACAGTTCTCATCCATGAATCACCATCTGCTTTAGAGCAAAAATCATGCTCTTGCTTTCTAGAGCCTCTCATAGATTAGGAAAGAAGATTGTACTGAGACCAAAAGAGTGTGGTTTCCTACACATACGTAGCATATCTAGTTCATCTCTGCTTCTGAAACTGATACAAACCACCGGTCCTCTAACATCCAATGCTTTTCATTTAAGAGCAAGAAACCTGTGAGCTTCGTGAACGTTGTAGCCGCATTTGAGCTGAAAAGTGAGTGCGCTTACCTGAAACGAAATCTTGCTTATAAGAAGACACAGAGCCTGAGATTTAATTATAATTCTAAAGCGAAACACACAGCAAGTTCTCATCCATGAAACACACTCTCCTTTAGAGCAAGATGCACGCTCTTGCTTTCTAGAGTCACTAATAAAGCATTCTACTTGAGAGTGCTCAGAACAAAGAACGGTGTTTCCTACACATATCCACTATTTCTAGTTCAACTCTGCTTCTGAAACTGATACAAACCCCAGGTCCTCTAACATCCAATGCTTTTCACTTATGAGCGAGAAACGTGTGAGTTTCGTGAACGTTGTAGCCGCATTTGTGCTGAAATGTGACTGTTTTTACCTGAAAGGAAATCGTGCTTGTAGGAAGACACAGAGCCTGGGATTTAACTCCATTTCTGAAATGAAACACACAGCACAGTTCTCATCCATAAAACACACTCTGCGTTAGAGCAGGAAGCACGCTCTTGCTTTCTAGAGTCTCCAATACAGCAGGAAACGTGAGTGGGTTCAGAACAAAAGAATGGAGTTCCTACACATAAGGACCATACCTAGTTCAACTCTGCTTCTGAAAGTGATACAAACCACACTTCCTCTAACAACCAATGCTTTTCAGTTAAGAGCGAGAAACGTGTGAGCTTCGTGAACGATGTATCTGCATTAGAGCTGAAAAGTGAATGTTTTTGTCTGAAAGGAAATCTTGCATGTAGGAAGACACAGAGCCTGGGATTTTCCCCCATTACTGAAGGGAAACACACAGCACAGTTATCATCCATGAAACACAGTCTGCTTTAGTGCAAGGGCACGCTCTTGCTTTCTAAAGTCACTAATACTGCATTCTACTTGAGAGTGCTCAGAACAAAAGAACGGTGTTTCCTACACATATCCACCGTTTATAGTTCAACTCTGCTTCTGAAACTGATACATACCACAGGTCCTCTAACATGCAATGCTTTTCAGTTAGGAGTCAGAAACGTGTGAGCTTCATGAATGATGTAGCTACATTGGAGCTGAAAAGTGACTGTGTTTACCTGAAAGGAAGTTTTGCTTGTAGGAAGACACAGAGCCTGGGATTTTCCCCCATTACTGAAGGGAAACACACAGCACAGTTATCATCCATGAAACACACTCTGCTTTAGAGAAAGATGCACGCTATTGCTTTCTGGAGTCTCTAATACAGCAGGAAACGTGAGTGTGTTCAGAACAAAAGAACAGTGTTTCCTACACATACGGACCATATCTATTTCAACTCTGCTTCTGAAACTGGTAGAAACCACCGGTCCTCTAACATCCAATGCTTTTCAGTTAAGAGCAAAAAACGTGTGAGCTTTGTGAACTATGTACCTTCCTTTGAGCTGAAAAGTGACTGTGTTTACCTGAAAGGAAGTTTTGTTTGTAGGAAGACACAGTGCCTGGGATTTAACTCCATTTCTGAAGGCAAACACACAGCACAGTTCTCATCCATGAAACACCCTCTGCTTTGGAGCAAAAAGCATGCTCTTGCTTTCTATAGTCTCTCATAGAGCATGAAAGAAGATTGTTCTGAGACCAAAAGAGGGTGGTTTCCTACACATACGTAGCATATCTAGTTCATCTCTGCTTCTGAAACTGATACAAACCACCGGTCCTCTAACATCCAATGCTTTTCATTTAAGAGCAAGAGACCTGTGAGCTTCGTGAACATTGTAGCCGCATTTGAGCTGTAAAGTGAGTGCGTTTACCTGAAACGAAGTCTTGCTTGTAAGAAGACACAGAGCCTGAGATTTAATTAAAATTCTAAAGGGAAACACACAGCAAGTTCTCATCCATGAAACGCACTGTCCTTTAGAGCAAGAAGCACCCTCTAGCTTTCTAGAATCACTAATACAGCATTCTACTTGAGAGTGCTCAGAACAAAAGAACAGTGTTTCCTACACATATCCACTATCTAGTTCAACTCTGCTTCTGAAACTGATACAAACCCAGGTCCTCTAACATCCAATGCTTTTCAGTTATGAGCGAGAAACGTGTGAGCTTCCTGAACGATGTACATGCATTTGAGCTGAAAAGTGACTGTTTTTACCTGAAAGGAAATCTTGCTTGTTGGAAGACACAGAGCCTGGGATTTAACTCCATTTCTGAATTGAAACACACAGCACAGTTCTCATCCATAAAACACACTCTGCTTTAGAGCAGGAAGCACGCTCTTGCTTTCTAGAGTCTCTAATACAGCAGGAAACGTGAGTGTACTTAGACCAAAAGAAGGAGTTTCCTACACATATGGACCATATCTAATTCAACTCTGCTTCTGAAACTGATACAAACGACAGGTCCTATAATATCCAATGCTTTTCAGTTAAGAGAAAGAAACGTGTGAGCTTCGTGAACTATGTAGCTTCCTTTGAGCTTAAAAGTGACTGTATTTACCTGAAAGGAAGATTTGCTTGTAGGAAGACACAGTGCCTCGGATTTACCTCCATTTCTGAAGGCAAACACACAGCACAGTTCTCATCCATGAAACACCCTCTGCTTTAGAGCAAAAAGCATGCTCTTGCTTTCTAGAGTCTCTCATAGAGCAGGAAAGAAGTTTGTTCTGAGACCAAAAGGATGGGGTTTCCTACACATACGTAGCATATCTAGTTCATCTCTGGTTCTGAAACTGATACAAACCACCGGTTCTCTAACATCCAATGCTTTTCATTTAAGAGCGAGAAACCTGTGAGCTTCGTGAACGTTTTAGCCGCATTTGAGCTGAAATGTGAGTGCGTTTACCTGAAAAGGAATCTTGTTGTAAGAAGACACAGAGCCTGAGATTTAACTATGATTCTGAAGCGAACACACAGCTACTTCTCATCCATGAAACACACTCTCCTTTAGAGCAAGAAGCACGCTCTTGCTTTCTAGAATCACTAATACAGCATTCTACATGATAGTGCTCAGAACAAAAGAACGGTGTTACCTACACATATCCACTTTTTCTAGTTCAACTCTGCTTCTGAAACTGATACAAACCCCAGGTCCTCTAACATCAAATGCTTTTCACTTATGAGCGAGAAACGTGTGAGCTTCGTGAACGTTATAGCCGCATTTGTGCTGAAATGTGACTGTTTTTACCTGAAAGGAAATCGTGCTTGTAGGAAGACACAGAGCCTGGGATTTAACTCCATTTCTGAAATGAAACACACAGCACAGTTCTCATCCATAAAACACACTCTGCTTTAGAGCAGGAAGCATGCTCTTGCTTTCTAGAGTCTCCAATACAGCAGGAAACGTGAGTGGGTTCAGAACAAAAGAATGGAGTTCCTACACATAAGGACCATACCTAGTTCAACTCTGCTTCTGAAAGTGATACAAACCACACTTCCTCTAACAACCAATGCTTTTCAGTTAAGAGCGAGAAACGTGTGAGCTTCGTGAACGATGTATCTGCATTAGAGCTGAAAAGTGAATGTTTTTGTCTGAAAGGAAATCTTGCATGTAGGAAGACACAGAGCCTGGGATTTTCCCCCATTACTGAAGGGAAACACACAGCACAGTTATCATCCATGAAACACAGTCTGCTTTAGTGCAAGGGCACGCTCTTGCTTTCTAAAGTCACTAATACTGCATTCTACTTGAGAGTGCTCAGAACAAAAGAACGGTGTTTCCTACACATATCCACCGTTTATAGTTCAACTCTGCTTCTGAAACTGATACATACCACAGGTCCTCTAACATGCAATGCTTTTCAGTTAGGAGTCAGAAACGTGTGAGCTTCATGAATGATGTAGCTACATTGGAGCTGAAAAGTGACTGTGTTTACCTGAAAGGAAGTTTTGCTTGTAGGAAGACACAGAGCCTGGGATTTTCCCCCATTACTGAAGGGAAACACACAGCACAGTTATCATCCATGAAACACACTCTGCTTTAGAGAAAGATGCACGCTATTGCTTTCTGGAGTCTCT